>ARYC01018023.1:0-27755 GCA_000711775.1 Oxytricha trifallax
TTTAAACGGGCTTTTTCCAAATTCAAATATAGAGATCAAAGAGCATAATAAGCACGAAGGATCCTCGATGAGTAAGCTTTTTATCTTGTCTTACTATCAGGTGTTTTGATCTTAGCGAGTGGGCGTGCAAACTTTTCTTTTTCAAAATATGTTTACTACAAGAAATTGCCAATGCACTTTATCAGAGAGGCACTTTGAAAGTTTTAATTAATATTCGTGATAATATTGCGCAATGTATTAATATAGAGATTTTTTTGTTTAGAAAGTATACTTTATTTAATATTTTAAAGATTCAAGTCAGAGCACGCCATTTAAGATACTTTAAGTACACTTTGAATTTCTTCATAGAATCCTAATTGTTCAATTTCTTAAATCTCATCTTAGCATTTCGAGAATAGTGTATCTTTACGAAGGCTCATACTTTTAACGAAGCATTTCAAGCCTATGACTAATTTTCGCATAAAATGCATTGCTAGTGATTAATCAAGTTGATATTATCTACAATATTTATTCTTTACAATTACTTTTTTGCCGACGAGATCCTACTAAATTATCTCAAAATGAGATTTGAAAATGTTTTGGAAAGTATAGAACGAAGATTGCTTAAATCTTAAAGTCGTTCTTCAAATAATTTTTGAATCATACATAGTTATTAATATTGTGGCGAAAAAATTTAATAGATTAGGATTGAAAGTAAAACAATAAAACATTCAGGATCGTGTTGCCATTATTATTTGTCAGTTAACGTATCCTTCAAAATGCGTTGCTAGGTATAAAAGGAAAGGTGTATATCTTTAATATATGAAAAATTTTTGAAAGATCCTTTATGGAAAGTTTAATTATTTTTTAAAGTAGAGATCAGTGCATAAAAGCTCAAAATATTAAATGAAACTAAATCATATAGAATCAAGTGAGAGAAATTTACACTCTTTATACATTAGAATAGACTAAGATCTATTTATGAAATTGGTTAAGTAATTTTGCCTACCTATGGAAATTCAAGATTAATTAGAATTGCCTGGAACAATCAAATTCTATAAGAGAGTTAAATTTGAAAAGAAACTTTCATTAATGCAGTTACAAATAATTTAGTTTCTTTCGAAGAGTGAAAAAGGAATTAAGAAGAGACTTATTTCAGTTCTGCATGTTTCAATTGTTGAGCACCTTCTTAAGTGAAGGTCAATAGTTATTTAATTTAAACGGACTTTTTCCAAATCCAATATAGAGGAGATCAGAGAGCATAATAAGCATGAAGGATCCTCGATGAGTAAGCTTACTGTCAGATGTTTTGATCTCATTGAGGAGTTGCAAACTTTTCTTTCTCTTAAAATATATCTACTAACGAGAAATTGCCAATGCGCTTTACAGAGAGGCACGTTAAAAGCATCAATTGACATTCATGATCATAATGAGTAATGTATAAACAAAGAGATCTTTTTGTTTCAAAAGTATATTTTATAAAATACTTCAAAGATTCAAGTCAAGAGCACGCCATTTAAGATACTTTTAAGTACACTTTGAATTTCTTCATAGAATCCTAATTGTTCAATTTCTTAAATCTC
The DNA here is from genome assembly GCA_000711775.1 of Oxytricha trifallax. NCBI lineage: Eukaryota > Ciliophora > Spirotrichea > Sporadotrichida > Oxytrichidae > Oxytricha > Oxytricha trifallax. Next base: position 1,563 of record ARYC01018023.1, read on the forward strand.
ATTTTAGCATTTCGAGAATATTGTATCTTTAGGAAGGCTCATACTTTTAACGAAGCATTTCAAGCCTATGACTAAGTTTCGCATAAAATGCATTGCTAGTGATTAATCAAGTTGAAATTATCTACAATATTTATTCTTTACAATTCCTTTTTTGCCGACGAGATGCTACTGAATTGTCTCAAAATGAGATTTGAAAATGTTTTGGAAAGTATAGAACGAAGATTGCTTAAATCTTTAAAGTCGTTCTTCAAATAATTTTTGAATCATACATAGTTATTAATATTGTGGCGAAAAAATTAATAGATTAGGATTGAAAGTAAAACAAAAAAACATACAGGATCGTGTTGCCATTATAATTTGTCAGTTAACGTATCCTTCAAAATGCGTTGCTAAGTATAAAAGGAAAGGTGCATCTCTTAATATATGAAAAATCTTTGAAAGATCCTTTATGGAAAGTTTAATTATTTTTTAAAGTAGAGATCAGTGCATAAAGCTCAAAATATTAAATGAAACTAAATCATCTAGAATCAAGTGAGAGAAATTTACACTCTTTATACAATAGAATAGACTTAGATCTATTTATGAAATTGGTTAAGTAATTTTGCCTACCTATGGAAATTCAGGATTAAATAGAATTGGCTGTAACAATCAAATTCTATAAGAGTGTTAAATTTGAAAAGAAACTTGAATCATTGCAGTTACAAATAATTTAGTTTCTTTCGAGGAGTGAAAAAGGAATTAAGAAGAGACTTATTTCAGTTCTGCATGTTTCAATTGTTGAGCACCTTCTTAAGTGAAGGTCAATAGTTATTTAATTTAAACGGGCTTTTTCCAAATCCAATATAGAGGAGATCAGAGAGCATAATAAGCATGAAGGATCCTCGATGAGTAAGCTTTCTATCTTGTCTTACTGTCAGATGTTTTGATCTCAGTGAGGAGCGTGCAAACTTTTCTTTCTCTCAATATATGTCTACTAACGAGAAATTGCCAATGCGCTTTACAGAGAGGCACGTTAAAAGCTTTAATTGACATTCATGATAAAAATGAGCAATGTATAAACAAAGAGATCTTTTTGTTTCAAAAGTATATTTTATATAATACTTTAAAGATTCAAGTCAAGAGCACATTTAAGATACTTTAAGTACACTTTGATTCTATAGAATCCTAATTGTTCAATTTCTTAAATCTCATCTTAGCATTTCGAGAATAGTGTATCTTTACGAAGGCTCATACTTTTAACGAAGCATTTCAAGCCTATGACTAATTTTCGCATAAAATGCATTGCTAGTGATTAATCAAGTTGATATTATCTACAATATTTATTCTTTACAATTACTTTTTTGCCGACGAGATCCTACTAAATTATCTCAAAATGAGATTTGAAAATGTTTTGGAAAGTATAGAACGAAGATTGCTTAAATCTTTAAAGTCGTTCTTCAAATAATTTTTGAATCATACATAGTTATTAATATTGTGGCGAAAAAATTTAATAGATTAGGATTGAAAGTAAAACAATAAAACATTCAGGATCGTGTTGCCATTATTATTTGTCAGTTAACGTATCCTTCAAAATGCGTTGCTAGGTATAAAAGGAAAGGTGTATATCTTTAATATATGAAAAATTTTTGAAAGATCCTTTATGGAAAGTTTAATTATTTTTTAAAGTAGAGATCAGTGCATAAAAGCTCAAAATATTAAATGAAACTAAATCATATAGAATCAAGTGAGAGAAATTTACACTCTTTATACATTAGAATAGACTAAGATCTATTTATGAAATTGGTTAAGTAATTTTGCCTACCTATGGAAATTCAAGATTAATTAGAATTGCCTGGAACAATCAAATTCTATAAGAGTGTTAAATTTGAAAAGAAACTTGAATCATTGCAGTTACAAATAATTTAGTTTCTTTCGAGGAGTGAAAAAGGAATTAAGAAGAGACTTATTTCAGTTCTGCATGTTTCAATTGTTGAGCACCTTCTTAAGTGAAGGTCAATAGTTATTTAATTTAAACGGACTTTTTCCAAATCCAATATAGAGGAGATCAGAGAGCATAATAAGCATGAAGGATCCTCGATGAGTAAGCTTACTGTCAGATGTTTTGATCTCATTGAGGAGTTGCAAACTTTTCTTTCTCTTAAAATATATCTACTAACGAGAAATTGCCAATGCGCTTTACAGAGAGGCACATTAAAAGCTTTAATTGACATTCATGATCAAAATGAGCAATGTATAAACAAAGAAATCTTTTTGTTTCAAAAGTATATTTTATATAATACTTTAAAGATTCAAATCAAGAGCACGCCATTTAAGATACTTTAAGTACACTTTGAATTTCTTCATAGAATCCTAATTGTTCAATTTCTTAAATCTCATCTTAGCATTTCGAGAATAGTGTATCTTTACGAAGGCTCATACTTTTAACGAAGCATTTCAAGCCTATGACTAATTTTCGCATAAAATGCATTGCTAGTGATTAATCAAGTTGATATTATCTACAATATTTATTCTTTACAATTACTTTTTTGCCGACGAGATCCTACTAAATTATCTCAAAATGAGATTTGAAAATGTTTTGGAAAGTATAGAACGAAGATTGCTTAAATCTTTAAAGTCGTTCTTCAAATAATTTTTGAATCATACATAGTTATTAATATTGTGGCGAAAAAATTTAATAGATTAGGATTGAAAGTAAAACAATAAAACATTCAGGATCGTGTTGCCATTATTATTTTTCAGTTAACGTATCCTTCAAAATGCGTTGCTAAGTATAAAAGGAAAGGTGTATATCTTTAATATATGAAAAATCTTTGAAAGATCCTTTATGGAAAGTTTAATTATTTTTTAAAGTAGAGATCAGTGCATAAAAGCTCAAAATATTAAATGAAACTAAATCATCTAGAATCAAGTGAGAGAAATTTACACTCTTTATACAATAGAATAGACTTAGATCTATTTATGAAATTGGTTAAGTAATTTTGCCTACCTATGGAAATTCAGGATTAAATAGAATTGGCTGTAACAATCAAATTCTATAAGAGTGTTAAATTTGAAAAGAAACTTGAATCATTGCAGTTACAAATAATTTAGTTTCTTTCGAGGAGTGAAAAAGGAATTAAGAAGAGACTTATTTCAGTTCACATGTTTCAATTGTTGAGCACCTTCTTAAGTGAAGGTCAATAGTTATTTAATTTAAACGGGCTTTTTCCAAATCCAATATAGAGGAGATCAGAGAGCATAATAAGCATGAAGGATCCTCGATGAGTAAGCTTTCTATCTTGTCTTACTGTCAGATGTTTTGATCTCAGTGAGGAGCGTGCAAACTTTTCTTTCTCTCAAAATATGTCTTCTAACGAGAAATTGCCAATGCGCTTTACAGAGAGGCACATTAAAAGCTTTAATTGACATTCATGATCAAAATGAGCAATGTATAAACAAAGAAATCTTTTTGTTTCAAAAGTATATTTTATATAATACTTTAAAGATTCAAATCAAGAGCACGCCATTTAAGATACTTTAAGTACACTTTGAATTTCTTCATAGAATCCTAATTGTTCAATTTCTTAAATCTCATCTTAGCATTTCGAGAATAGTGTATCTTTACGAAGGCTCATACTTTTAACGAAGCATTTCAAGCCTATGACTAATTTTCGCATAAAATGCATTGCTAGTGATTAATCAAGTTGATATTATCTACAATATTTATTCTTTACAATTACTTTTTTGCCGACGAGATCCTACTAAATTATCTCAAAATGAGATTTGAAAATGTTTTGGAAAGTATAGAACGAAGATTGCTTAAATCTTAAGTCGTTCTTCAAATAATTTTTGAATCATACATAGTTATTAATATTGTGGCGAAAAAATTTAATAGATTAGGATTGAAAGTAAAACAATAAAACATTCAGGATCGTGTTGCCATTATTATTTGTCAGTTAACGTATCCTTCAAAATGCGTTGCTAGGTATAAAAGGAAAGGTGTATATCTTTAATATATGAAAAATTTTTGAAAGATCCTTTATGGAAAGTTTAATTATTTTTTAAAGTAGAGATCAGTGCATAAAAGCTCAAAATATTAAATGAAACTAAATCATATAGAATCAAGTGAGAGAAATTTACACTCTTTATACATTAGAATAGACTAAGATCTATTTATGAAATTGGTTAAGTAATTTTGCCTACCTATGGAAATTCAAGATTAATTAGAATTGCCTGGAACAATCAAATTCTAATAAGAGTGTTAAATTTGAAAAGAAACTTGAATCATTGCAGTTACAAATAATTTAGTTTCTTTCGAGGAGTGAAAAAGGAATTAAGAAGAGACTTATTTCAGTTCTGCATGTTTCAATTGTTGAGCACCTTCTTAAGTGAAGGTCAATAGTTATTTAATTTAAACGGACTTTTTCCAAATCCAATATAGAGGAGATCAGAGAGCATAATAAGCATGAAGGATCCTCGATGAGTAAGCTTACTGTCAGATGTTTTGATCTCATTGAGGAGTTGCAAACTTTTCTTTCTCTTAAAATATATCTACTAACGAGAAATTGCCAATGCGCTTTACAGAGAGCACGTTAAAAGCATCAATTGACATTCATGATCATAATGAGTAATGTATAAACAAAGAGATCTTTTTGTTTCAAAAGTATATTTTATAAAATACTTCAAAGATTCAAGTCAAGAGCACGCCATTTAAGATACTTTAAGTACACTTTGAATTTCTTCATAGAATCCTAATTGTTCAATTTCTTAAATCTCATCTTAGCATTTCGAGAATAGTGTATCTTTACGAAGGCTCATACTTTTAACGAAGCATTTCAAGCCTATGACTAATTTTCGCATAAAATGCATTGCTAGTGATTAATCAAGTTGATATTATCTACAATATTTATTCTTTACAATTACTTTTTTGCCGACGAGATCCTACTAAATTATCTCAAAATGAGATTTGAAAATGTTTTGGAAAGTATAGAACGAAGATTGCTTAAATCTTTAAAGTCGTTCTTCAAATAATTTTTGAATCATACATAGTTATTAATATTGTGGCGAAAAAATTAATAGATTAGGATTGAAAGTAAAACAAAAAAACATACAGGATCGTGTTGCCATTATTATTTGTCAGTTAACGTATCCTTCAAAATGCGTTGCTAGGTATAAAAGGAAAGGTGTATATCTTTAATATATGAAAAATTTTTGAAAGATCCTTTATGGAAAGTTTAATTATTTTTTAAAGTAGAGATCAGTGCATAAAAGCTCAAAATATTAAATGAAACTAAATCATATAGAATCAAGTGAGAGAAATTTACACTCTTTATACATTAGAATAGACTAAGATCTATTTATGAAATTGGTTAAGTAATTTTGCCTACCTATGGAAATTCAAGATTAATTAGAATTGCCTGGAACAATCAAATTCTATAAGAGTGTTAAATTTGAAAAGAAACTTGAATCATTGCAGTTACAAATAATTTAGTTTCTTTCGAGGAGTGAAAAAGGAATTAAGAAGAGACTTATTTCAGTTCTGCATGTTTCAATTGTTGAGCACCTTCTTAAGTGAAGGTCAATAGTTATTTAATTTAAACGGACTTTTTCCAAATCCAATATAGAGGAGATCAGAGAGCATAATAAGCATGAAGGATCCTCGATGAGTAAGCTTACTGTCAGATGTTTTGATCTCATTGAGGAGTTGCAAACTTTTCTTTCTCTTAAAATATATCTACTAACGAGAAATTGCCAATGCGCTTTACAGAGAGGCACGTTAAAAGCTTTAATTGACATTCATGATAAAAATGAGCAATGTATAAACAAAGAGATCTTTTTGTTTCAAAAGTATATTTTATATAATACTTTAAAGATTCAAGTCAATGAATAAAAAAAAAAAAAAAATAAAAAAAAACAAAAAGAGAGCCGATTAAGATACTTTAAAGTACACTTTGAATTTCTTCATAGAATCCTAATTGTTCAATTTCTTAAATCTCATCTTAGCATTTCGAGAATAGTGTATCTTTACGAAGGCTCATACTTTTAACGAAGCATTTCAAGCCTATGACTAATTTTCGCATAAAATGCATTGCTAGTGATTAATCAAGTTGATATTATCTACAATATTTATTCTTTACAATTACTTTTTTGCCGACGAGATCCTACTGAATTATCTCAAAATGAGATTTTAAAATGTTTTGAAGTATGACAAGATTGCTTAAATCTTTAAAGTCGTTCTTCAAATAATTTTTGAATCATACATAGTTATTAATATTGTGGCGAAAAAATTTAATAGATTAGGATTGAAAGTAAAACAATAAAACATTCAGGATCGTGTTGCCATTATTATTTTTCAGTTAACGTATCCTTCAAAATGCGTTGCTAAGTATAAAAGGAAAGGTGTATATCTTTAATATATGAAAAATCTTTGAAAGATCCTTTATGGAAGTTTAATTATTTTTTAAAGTAGAGATCAGTGCATAAAAGCTCAAAATATTAAATGAAACTAAATCATCTAGAATCAAGTGAGAGAAATTTACACTCTTTATACAATAGAATAGACTTAGATCTATTTATGAAATTGGTTAAGTAATTTTGCCTACCTATGGAAATTCAGGATTAAATAGAATTGGCTGTAACAATCAAATTCTATAAGAGTGTTAAATTTGAAAAGAAACTTGAATCATTGCAGTTACAAATAATTTAGTTTCTTTCGAGGAGTGAAAAAGGAATTAAGAAGAGACTTATTTCAGTTCTGACATGTTTCAATTGTTGAGCACCTTCTTAAGTGAAGGTCAATAGTTATTTAATTTAAACGGGCTTTTTCCAAATCCAATATAGAGGAGATCAGAGAGCATAATAAGCATGAAGGATCCTCGATGAGTAAGCTTTCTATCTTGTCTTACTGTCAGATGTTTTGATCTCAGTGAGGAGCGTGCAAACTTTTCTTTCTCTCAATATATGTCTACTAACGAGAAATTGCCAATGCGCTTTACAGAGAGGCACGTTAAAAGCTTTAATTGACATTCATGATAAAAATGAGCAATGTATAAACAAAGAGATCTTTTTGTTTCAAAAGTATATTTTATATAATACTTTAAAGATTCAAGTCAAGAGCACGCCATTTAAGATACTTTAAGTACACTTTGAATTTCTTCATAGAATCCTAATTGTTCAATTTCTTAAATCTCATCTTAGCATTTCGAGAATAGTGTATCTTTACGAAGGCTCATACTTTTAACGAAGCATTTCAAGCCTATGACTAATTTTCGCATAAAATGCATTGCTAGTGATTAATCAAGTTGATATTATCTACAATATTTATTCTTTACAATTACTTTTTTGCCGACGAGATCCTACTAAATTATCTCAAAATGAGATTTGAAAATGTTTTGGAAAGTATAGAACGAAGATTGCTTAAATCTTAAAGTCGTTCTTCAAATAATTTTTGAATCATACATAGTTATTAATATTGTGGCGAAAAAATTTAATAGATTAGGATTGAAAGTAAAACAATAAAACATTCAGGATCGTGTTGCCATTATTATTTTTCAGTTAACGTATCCTTCAAAATGCGTTGCTAAGTATAAAAGGAAAGGTGTATATCTTTAATATATGAAAAATCTTTGAAAGATCCTTTATGAAAAGTTTAATTTTTTAAGTAAAGATCAGTGCATAAAAGCTCAAAATATCAAATGAAACTAAATCATCTAGAATCAAGTGAGAGAAATTTACACTCTTTATACAATAGAATAGACTTAGATCTATTTATGAAATTGGTTAAGTAATTTTGCCTACCTATGGAAATTCAGGATTAAATAGAATTGGCTGTAACAATCAAATTCTATAAGAGTGTTAAATTTGAAAAGAAACTTGAATCATTGCAGTTACAAATAATTTAGTTTCTTTCGAGGAGTGAAAAAGGAATTAAGAAGAGACTTATTTCAGTTCTGCATTTCAATTGTTGAGCACCTTCTTAAGTGAAGGTCAATAGTTATTTAATTTAAACGGACTTTTTCCAAATCCAATATAGAGGAGATCAGAGAGCATAATAAGCATGAAGGATCCTCGATGAGTAAGCTTACTGTCAGATGTTTTGATCTCAGTGAGGAGCGTGCAAACTTTTCTTTCTCTCAAAATATGTCTACTAACGAGAAATTGCCAATGCGCTTTACAGAGAGGCACATTAAAAGCTTTAATTGACATTCATGATAAAAATGAGCAATGTATAAACAAAGAAATCTTTTTGTTTCAAAAGTATATTTTATATAATACTTTAAAGATTCAAATCAAGAGCACGCCATTTAAGATACTTTAAGTACACTTTGAATTTCTTCATAGAATCCTAATTGTTCAATTTCTTAAATCTCATCTTAGCATTTCGAGAATAGTGTATCTTTACGAAGGCTCATACTTTTAACGAAGCATTTCAAGCCTATGACTAATTTTCGCATAAAATGCATTGCTAGTGATTAATCAAGTTGATATTATCTACAATATTTATTCTTTACAATTACTTTTTTGCCGACGAGATCCTACTAAATTATCTCAAAATGAGATTTGAAATAATTTGGAAGATAAACGAAGATTGCTTAAATCTTTAAGTCGTTCTTCAAATAATTTTTGAATCATACATAGTTATTAATATTGTGGCGAAAAAATTTAATAGATTAGGATTGAAAGTAAAACAATAAAACATTCAGGATCGTGTTGCCATTATTATTTGTCAGTTAACGTATCCTTCAAAATGCGTTGCTAAGTATAAAAGGAAAGGTGTATATCTTTAATATATGAAAAATCTTTGAAAGATCCTTTATGGAAAGTTTAATTATTTTTTAAAGTAGAGATCAGTGCATAAAAGCTCAAAATATTAAATGAAACTAAATCATATAGAATCAAGTGAGAGAAATTTACACTCTTTATACAATAGAATAGACTAAGATCTATTTATGAAATTGGTTAAGTAATTTTGCCTACCTATGGAAATTCAAGATTAAATAGAATTGCCTGGAACAATCAAATTCTATAAGAGTGTTAAATTTGAAAAGAAACTTGAATCATTGCAGTTACAAATAATTTAGTTTCTTTCGAGGAGTGAAAAAGGAATTAAGAAGAGACTTATTTCAGTTCTGCATGTTTCAATTGTTGAGCACCTTCTTAAGTGAAGGTCAATAGTTATTTAATTTAAACGGACTTTTTCCAAATCCAATATAGAGGAGATCAGAGAGCATAATAAGCATGAAGGATCCTCGATGAGTAAGCTTACTGTCAGATGTTTTGATCTCATTGAGGAGTTGCAAACTTTTCTTTCTCTTAAAATATATCTACTAACGAGAAATTGCCAATGCGCTTTACAGAGAGGCACATTAAAAGCATCAATTGACATTCATGATCAAAATGAGCAATGTATAAACAAAGAAATCTTTTTGTTTCAAAAGTATATTTTATAAAATACTTCAAAGATTCAAATCAAGAGCACGCCATTTAAGATACTTTAAGTACACTTTGAATTTCTTCATAGAATCCTAATTGTTCAATTTCTTAAATCTCATCATAGCATATCGAGAATAGTGTATCTTTACGAAGGCTCATACTTTCAACGAAGCATTTCAAGCCTATGACTAAGTTTCGCATAAAATGCAATGCTAGTGATAAATCAAGTAAATATTATCTAAAATATGTATTCTTTACAATTACTTTTTTGCCGACGAGATCCAACTAAATTATCTCAAAATGAGATTTGAAAATGTTTTGGAAAGTATAGAACGAAGATTGCTTAAATCTTTAAAGTCGTTCTTCAAATAATTTTTGAATCATACATAGTTATTAATATTGTGGCGAAAAAATTAATAGATTAGGATTGAAAGTAAAACAAAAAAACATACAGGATCGTGTTGCCATTATAATTTGTCAGTTAACGTATCCTTCAAAATGCGTTGCTAAGTATAAAAGGAAAGGTGCATATCTTAATATATGAAAAATCTTTGAAAGATCCTTTATGGAAAGTTTAATTTTTTAAGTAAAGATCAGTGCATAAAAGCTCAAAATATAATGAAACTAAATCATCTAGAATCAAGTGAGAGAAATTTACACTCTTTATACAATAGAATAGACTTAGATCTATTTATGAAATTGGTTAAGTAATTTTGCCTACCTATGGAAATTCAGGATTAAATAGAATTGGCTGTAACAATCAAATTCTATAAGAGTGTTAAATTTGAAAAGAAACTTGAATCATTGCAGTTACAAATAATTTAGTTTCTTTCGAGGAGTGAAAAAGGAATTAAGAAGAGACTTATTTCAGTTCTGCATGATTCAATTGTTGAGCACCTTCTTAAGTGAAGGTCAATAGTTATTTAATTTAAACGGACTTTTTCCAAATCCAATATAGAGGAGATCAGAGAGCATAATAAGCATGAAGGATCCTCGATGAGTAAGCTTACTGTCAGATGTTTTGATCTCAGTGAGGAGCGTGCAAACTTTTCTTTCTCTCAAAATATGTCTTCTAACGAGAAATTGCCAATGCGCTTTACAGAGAGGCACATTAAAAGCTTTAATTGACATTCATGATCAAAATGAGCAATGTATAAACAAAGAAATCTTTTTGTTTCAAAAGTATATTTTATATAATACTTTAAAGATTCAAATCAAGAGCACGCCATTTAAGATACTTTAAGTACACTTTGAATTTCTTCATAGAATCCTAATTGTTCAATTTCTTAAATCTCATCTTAGCATTTCGAGAATAGTGTATCTTTACGAAGGCTCATACTTTTAACGAAGCATTTCAAGCCTATGACTAATTTTCGCATAAAATGCATTGCTAGTGATTAATCAAGTTGATATTATCTACAATATTTATTCTTTACAATTACTTTTTTGCCGACGAGATCCTACTAAATTATCTCAAAATGAGATTTGAAAATGTTTTGGAAAGTATAGAACGAAGATTGCTTAAATCTTTAAAGTCGTTCTTCATATAATTTTTGAATCATACATAGTTATTAATATTGTGGCGAAAAAATTAATAGATTATGATTGAAAGTAAAACAATAAAACATACAGGATCGTGTTGCCATTATTATTTGTCAGTTAACGTATCCTTCAAAATGCGTTGCTAAGTATAAAAGGAAAGGTGTTTCTCTTTAATATATGAAAAATCTTTGAAATATCCTTTATGGAAAGTTTAATTTTTTAAGTAAAGATCAGTGCATAAAAGCTCAAAATATCAAATGAAACTAAATCATCTAGAATCAAGTGAGAGAAATTTACACTCTTTATACAATAGAATAGACTTAGATCTATTTATGAAATTGGTTAAGTAATTTTGCCTACCTATGGAAATTCAGGATTAAATAGAATTGGCTGTAACAATCAAATTCTATAAGAGTGTTAAATTTGAAAAGAAACTTGAATCATTGCAGTTACAAATAATTTAGTTTCTTTCGAGGAGTGAAAAAGGAATTAAGAAGAGACTTATTTCAGTTCTGCTGTTTCAATTGTTGAGCACCTTCTTAAGTGAAGGTCAATAGTTATTTAATTTAAACGGGCTTTTTCCAAATCCAATATAGAGGAGATCAGAGAGCATAATTAAGGGATAGAAGGATCCTCGATGAGTAAGCTTTCTATCTTGTCTTACTGTCAGATGTTTTGATCTCAGTGAGGAGCGTGCAAACTTTTCTTTCTCTCAAAATATGTCTTCTAACGAGAAATTGCCAATGCGCTTTACAGAGAGGCACATTAAAAGCTTTAATTGACATTCATGATCAAAATGAGCAATGTATAAACAAAGAAATCTTTTTGTTTCAAAAGTATATTTTATATAATACTTTAAAGATTCAAATCAAGAGCACGCCATTTAAGATACTTTAAGTACACTTTGAATTTCTTCATAGAATCCTAATTGTTCAATTTCTTAAATCTCATCTTAGCATTTCATGAATATAGTATCTTTAGGAAAGCTCATACTTTTAACGAAGCATTTCAAGCCTATGACTAAGTTTCGCATAAAATGCATTGCTAGTGATCAATCAAGTTGAAATTATCTACAATATTTATTCTTTACAATTCCTTTTTTGCCGACGAGATGCTACTGAATTATCTCAAAATGAGATTTTAAAATGTTTTGGAAAGTATAGAACGAAGATTGCTTAAATCTTTAAAGTCGTTCTTCATATAATTTTTGAATCATACATAGTTATTAATATTGTGGCGAAAAAATTAATAGATTATGATTGAAAGTAAAACAATAAAACATACAGGATCGTGTTGCCATTATTATTTGTCAGTTAACGTATCCTTCAAAATGCGTTGCTAAGTATAAAAGGAAAGGTGTTTCTCTTTAATATATGAAAAATCTTTGAAATATCCTTTATGGAAAGTTTAATTTTTTAAGTAAAGATCAGTGCATAAAAGCTCAAAATATCAAATGAAACTAAATCATCTAGAATCAAGTGAGAGAAATTTACACTCTTTATACAATAGAATAGACTTAGATCTATTTATGAAATTGGTTAAGTAATTTTGCCTACCTATGGAAATTCAGGATTAAATAGAATTGGCTGTAACAATCAAATTCTATAAGAGTGTTAAATTTGAAAAGAAACTTGAATCATTGCAGTTACAAATAATTTAGTTTCTTTCGAGGAGTGAAAAAGGAATTAAGAAGAGACTTATTTCAGTTCTGCATGATTCAATTGTTGAGCACCTTCTTAAGTGAAGGTCAATAGTTATTTAATTTAAACGGGCTTTTTCCAAATCCAATATAGAGGAGATCAGAGAGCATAATAAGCATGAAGGATCCTCGATGAGTAAGCTTTCTATCTTGTCTTACTGTCAGATGTTTTGATCTCAGTAGGGAGTTGCAAATTTTTCTTTCTCTCAAAATATGTCTACTAACGAGTAATTGCCAATGCGCTTTACAGAGAGGCACGTTAAAAGCTTTAATTGACATTCATGATCAAAATGAGCAATGTATAAACAAAGAGATCTTTTTGTTTCAAAGTATATTTTATATAATACTTTAAAGATTCAAGTCAAGAGCACGCCATTTAAGATACTTTAAGTACACTTTGAATTTCTTCATAGAATCCTAATTGTTCAATTTCTTAAATCTCATCTTAGCATTTCGAGAATAGTGTATCTTTACGAAGGCTCATACTTTTAACGAAGCATTTCAAGCCTATGACTAATTTTCGCATAAAATGCATTGCTAGTGATTAATCAAGTTGATATTATCTACAATATTTATTCTTTACAATTACTTTTTTGCCGACGAGATCCTACTAAATTATCTCAAAATGAGATTTGAAAATGTTTTGGAAAGTATAGAACGAAGATTGCTTAAATCTTTAAAGTCGTTCTTCAAATAATTTTTAAATCATACATAGTTATTAATATTGTGGCGAAATTAATAGATTAGGATTGAAAGTAAAACAAAAAAACATACAGGATCGTGTTGCCATTATTTTTGTCAGTTAACGTATCCTTCAAAATGCGTTGCTAAGTATAAAAGGAAAGGTGTATATCTTTAATATATGAAAAATCTTTGAAAGATCCTTTATGGAAAGTTTAATTTTTTAAGTAAAGATCAGTGCATAAAAGCTCAAAATATCAAATGAAACTAAATCATATAGAATCAAGTGAGAGAAATTTACACTCTTTATACAATAGAATAGACTAAGATCTATTTATGAAATTGGTTAAGTAATTTTGCCTACCTATGGAAATTCAAGATTAAATAGAATTGCCTGGAACAATCAAATTCTATAAGAGAGTTAAATTTGAAAAGAAACTTGAATCAATGCAGTTACAAATAATTTAGTTTCTTTCGAAGAGTGAAAAAGGAATTAAGGAGAGACTTATTTCAGTTCTACATGTTTCAATAGTTGAGCACCTTCTTAAGTGAAGGTCAATAGTTATTTAATTTAAACGGGCTTTTTCCAAATCCAATATAGAGGAGATCAGAAGCATAATAAGCATGAAGGATCCTCGATGAGTAAGCTTTCTATCTTGTCTTACTGTCAGATGTTTTGATCTCAGTAAGGAGGTGCAAACTTTTCTTTCTCTCAAAATATGTCTACTAACGAGAAATTGCCAATGCGCTTTACAGAGAGGCACATTAAAAGCTTTAATTGACATTCATGATAAAAATGAGCAATGTATAAACAAAGAAATCTTTTTGTTTCAAAAGTATATTTTATATAATACTTTAAAGATTCAAATCAAGAGCACGCCATTTAAGATACTTAAGTACACTTTGAATTTCTTCATAGAATCCTAATTGTTCAATTTCTTAAATCTCATCTTAGCATTTCGAGAATAGTGTATCTTTACGAAGGCTCATACTTTTAACGAAGCATTTCAAGCCTATGACTAATTTTCGCATAAAATGCATTGCTAGTGATTAATCAAGTTGATATTATCTACAATATTTATTCTTTACAATTACTTTTTTGCCGACGAGATCCTACTAAATTATCTCAAAATGAGATTTGAAAATGTTTTGGAAAGTATAGAACGAAGATTGCTTAAATCTTTAAAGTCGTTCTTCAAATAATTTTTAAATCATACATAGTTATTAATATTGTGGCGAAATTAATAGATTAGGATTGAAAGTAAAACAATAAAACATACAGGATCGTGTTGCCATTATTATTTGTCAGTTAACGTATCCTTCAAAATGCGTTGCTAAGTATAAAAGGAAAGGTGAATATCTTAATATATGAAAAATCTTTGAAAGATCCTTTATGGAAAGTTTAATTTTTTTAAGTAGAGATCAGTGCATAAAAGCTCAAAATATCAAATGAAACTAAATCATATAGAATCAAGTGAGAGAAATTTACACTCTTTATACAATAAAATAGACTAAGATCTATTTATGAAATTGGTTAAGTAATTTTGCCTACCTATGGAAATTCAAGATTAATTAGAATTGCCTGGAACAATCAAATTCTATAAGAGTTAAATTTGAAAAGAAACTTGAATCAATGCAGTTACAAATAATTTAGTTTCTTTCGAAGAGTGAAAAAGGAATTAAGAAGAGACTTATTTCAGTTCTACATGTTTCAATTGTTGAGCACCTTCTTAAGTGAAGGTCAATAGTTATTTAATTTAAACGGACTTTTTCCAAATCCAATATAGAGGAGATCAGAGAGCATAATAAGCATGAAGGATCCTCGATGAGTAAGCTTACTGTCAGATGTTTTGATCTCAGTAAGGAGTTGCAAACTTTTCTTTCTCTCAAAATATATCTACTAACGAGAAATTGCCAATGCGCTTTACAGAGAGGCACGTTAAAAGCTTTAATTGACATTCATGATCAAAATGAGCAATGTATAAACAAAGAGATCTTTTTGTTTCAAAAGTATATTTTATAAAATACTTCAAAGATTCAAGTCAAGAGCACGCCATTTAAGATACTTAAGTACACTTTGAATTTCTTCATAGAATCCTAATTGTTCAATTTCTTAAATCTCATCTTAGCATTTCGAGAATAGTGTATCTTTACGAAGGCTCATACTTTTAACGAAGCATTTCAAGCCTATGACTAAGTTTCGCATAAAATGCATTGCTAGTGATTAATCAAGTTGAAATTATCTACAATATTTATTCTTTACAATTACTTTTTTGCCGACGAGATCCTACTAAATTATCTCAAAATGAGATTTGAAAATGTTTTGGAAAGTATAGAACGAAGATTGCTTAAATCTTTAAAGTCGTTCTTCAAATAATTTTTGAATCATACATAGTTATTAATATTGTGGCGAAAAAATTAATAGATTAGGATTGAAAGTAAAACAAAAAAACATACAGGATCGTGTTGCCATTATAATTTGTCAGTTAACGTATCCTTCAAAATGCGTTGCTAAGTATAAAAGGAAAGGTGCATATCTTAATATATGAAAAATCTTTGAAAGATCCTTTATGAGTTTAATTTTTTAAGTAAAGATCAGTGCATAAAAGCTCAAAATATCAAATGAAACTAAATCATCTAGAATCAAGTGAGAGAAATGTACACTCTTTATACAATAGAATAGACTTAGATCTATTTATGAAATTGGTTAAGTAATTTTGCCTACCTATGGAAATTCAAGATTAAATAGAATTGCCTGGAACAATCAAATTCTATAAGAGTGTTAAATTTGAAAAGAAACTTGAATCATTGCAGTTACAAATAATTTAGTTTCTTTCGAGGAGTGAAAAAGGAATTAAGAAGAGACTTATTTCAGTTCTACATGATTCAATTGTTGAGCACCTTCTTAAGTGAAGGTCAATAGTTATTTAATTTAAACGGGCTTTTTCCAAATCCAATATAGAGGAGATCAGAGAGCATAATAAGCATGAAGGATCCTCGATGAGTAAGCTTTCTATCTTGTCTTACTGTCAGATGTTTTGATCTCAGTAAGGAGGTGCAAACTTTTCTTTCTCTCAAAATATGTCTACTAACGAGAAATTGCCAATGCGCTTTACAGAGAGGCACGTTAAAAGCTTTAATTGACATTCATGATAAAAATGAGCAATGTATAAACAAAGAGATCTTTTTGTTTCAAAAGTATATTTTATAAAATACTTCAAAGATTCAAGTCAAGAGCACGCCATTTAAGATACTTAAGTACACTTTGAATTTCTTCATAGAATCCTAATTGTTCAATTTCTTAAATCTCATCTTAGCATTTCGAGAATAGTGTATCTTTACGAAGGCTCATACTTTTAACGAAGCATTTCAAGCCTATGACTAAGTTTCGCATAAAATGCATTGCTAGTGATTAATCAAGTTGAAATTATCTACAATATTTATTCTTTACAATTACTTTTTTGCCGACGAGATCCTACTAAATTATCTCAAAATGAGATTTGAAAATGTTTTGGAAAGTATAGAACGAAGATTGCTTAAATCTTTAAAGTCGTTCTTCAAATAATTTTTGAATCATACATAGTTATTAATATTGTGGCGAAAAAATTAATAGATTAGGATTGAAAGTAAAACAAAAAAACATACAGGATCGTGTTGCCATTATTATTTGTCAGTTAACGTATCCTTCAAAATGCGTTGCTAAGTATAAAAGGAAAGGTGTATATCTTTAATATATGAAAAATTTTTGAAAGATCCTTTATGGAAAGTTTAATTATTTTTTAAAGTAGAGATCAGTGCATAAAAGCTCAAAATATTAAATGAAACTAAATCATATAGAATCAAGTGAGAGAAATTTACACTCTTTATACATTAGAATAGACTAAGATCTATTTATGAAATTGGTTAAGTAATTTTGCCTACCTATGGAAATTCAAGATTAATTAGAATTGCCTGGAACAATCAAATTCTATAGAGAGTTAAATTTGAAAAGAAACTTGAATCAATGCAGTTACAAATAATTTAGTTTCTTTCGAAGAGTGAAAAAGGAATTAAGGAGAGACTTATTTCAGTTCTACATGTTTCAATTGTTGAGCACCTTCTTAAGTGAAGGTCAATAGTTATTTAATTTAAACGGGCTTTTTCCAAATCCAATATAGAGGAGATCAGAGAGCATAATAAGCATGAAGATCCTCGATGAGTAAGCTTTCTATCTTGTCTTACTGTCAGATGTTTTGATCTCAGTGAGGAGCGTGCAAACTTTTCTTTCTCTCAAAATATGTCTACTAACGAGAAATTGCCAATGCGCTTTACAGAGAGGCACGTTAAAAGCTTTAATTGACATTCATGATAAAAATGAGCAATGTATAAACAAAGAGATCTTTTTGTTTCAAAAGTATATTTTATATAATACTTTAAAGATTCAAGTCAAGAGCACGCCATTTAAGATACTTTAAGTACACTTTGAATTTCTTCATAGAATCCTATTTGTTCAATTTCTTAAATCTCATCTTAGCATTTCGAGAATAGTGTATCTTTAGGAAGGCTCATACTTTTAACGAAGCATTTCAAGCCTATGACTAAGTTTCGCATAAAATGCATTGCTAGTGATTAATCAAGTTGAAATTATCTACAATATTTATTCTTCACAATTCCTTTTTTGCCGACAAGATGCTACTGAATTATCTCAAAATGAGATTTGAAAATGTTTTGGAAAGTATAGAACGAAGATTGCTTAAATCTTTAAAGTCGTTCTTCAAATAATTTTTGAATCATACATAGTTATTAATATTGTGGCGAAAAAATTAATAGATTAGGATTGAAAGTAAAACAAAAAAACATACAGGATCGTGTTGCCATTATTATTTGTCAGTTAACGTATCCTTCAAAATGCGTTGCTAAGTATAAAAGGAAAGGTGTATATCTTTAATATATGAAAAATCTTTGAAAGATCCTTTATGGAAAGTTTAATTATTTTTTAAAGTAGAGATCAGTGCATAAAAGCTCAAAATATTAAATGAAACTAAATCATATAGAATCAAGTGAGAGAAATTTACACTCTTTATACAATAGAATAGACTAAGATCTATTTATGAAATTGGTTAAGTAATTTTGCCTACCTATGGAAATTCAAGATTAAATAGAATTGCCTGGAACAATCAAATTCTATAAGAGAGTTAAATTTGAAAAGAAACTTGAATCAATGCAGTTACAAATAATTTAGTTTCTTTCGAAGAGTGAAAAAGGAATTAAGAAGAGACTTATTTCAGTTCTACATGTTTCAATTGTTGAGCACCTTCTTAAGTGAAGGTCAATAGTTATTTAATTTAAACGGGCTTTTTCCAAATCCAATATAGAGGAGATCAGAGAGCATAATAAGCATGAAGGATCCTCAATGAGTAAGCTTTCTATCTTGTCTTACTATCAGATGTTTTGATCTCAGTGAGGAGCGTGCAAACTTTTCTTTCTCTCAAAATATGTCTACTAACGAGAAATTGCCAATGCGCTTTACAGAGAGGCACGTTAAAAGCATCAATTGACATTCATGATAAAAATGAGCAATGTATAAACAAAGAGATCTTTTTGTTTCAAAAGTATATTTTATAAAATACTTCAAAGATTCAAGTCAAGAGCACGCCATTTAAGATACTTTAAGTACACTTTGAATTTCTTCATAGAATCCTAATTGTTCAATTTCTTAAATCTCATCTTAGCATTTCGAGAATAGTGTATCTTTAGGAAGGCTCATTCTTTTAACGAAGCATTTCAAGCCTATGACTAATTTTCGCATAAAATGCATTGCTAGTGATTAATCAAGTTGAAATTATCTACAATATTTATTCTTTACAATTCCTTTTTTGCCGACAAGATGCTACTGAATTATCTCAAAATGAGATTTGAAAATGTTTTGGAAAGTATAGAACGAAGATTGCTTAAATCTTTAAAGTCGTTCTTCAAATAATTTTTGAATCATACATAGTTATTAATATTGTGGCGAAAAAATTAATAGATTAGGATTGAAAGTAAAACAAAAAAACATACAGGATCGTGTTGCCATTATAATTTGTCAGTTAACGTATCCTTCAAAATGCGTTGCTAAGTATAAAAGGAAAGGTGCATATCTTAATATATGAAAAATCTTTGAAAGATCCTTTATGGAAAGTTTAATTATTTTTTAAAGTAGAGATCAGTGCATAAAAGCTCAAAATATTAAATGAAACTAAATCATATAGAATCAAGTGAGAGAAATGTACACTCTTTATACATTAGAATAGACTAAGATCTATTTATGAAATTGGTTAAGTAATTTTGCCTACCTATGGAAATTCAAGATTAATTAGAATTGCCTGGAACAATCAAATTCTATAAGAGAGTTAAATTTGAAAAGAAACTTGAATCAATGCAGTTACAAATAATTTAGTTTCTTTCGAAGAGTGAAAAAGGAATTAAGAAAGACTTATTTCAGTTCTACATGTTTCAATTGTTGAGCACCTTCTTAAGTGAAGGTCAATAGTTATTTAATTTAAACGGACTTTTTCCAAATCCAATATAGAGGAGATCAGAGAGCATAATAAGCATGAAGGATCCTCGATGAGTAAGCTTTCTATCTTGTCTTACTGTCAGATGTTTTGATCTCAGTAAGGAGGTGCAAACTTTTCTTTCTCTCAAAATATGTCTACTAACGAGAAATTGCCAATGCGCTTTACAGAGAGGCACGTTAAAAGCTTTAATTGACATTCATGATAAAAATGAGCAATGTATAAACAAAGAGATCTTTTTGTTTCAAAAGTATATTTTATATAATAATTTAAAGATTCAAGTCAAGAGCACGCCATTTAAGATACTTTAAGTACACTTTGAATTTCTTCATAGAATCCTAATTGTTCAATTTCTTAAATCTCATTTTAGCATTTCGAGAATATTGTATCTTTAGGAAGGCTCATACTTTTAACGAAGCATTTCAAGCCTATGACTAAGTTTCGCATAAAATGCATTGCTAGTGATTAATCAAGTTGAAATTATCTACAATATTTATTCTTCACAATTCCTTTTTTGCCGACAAGATGCTACTGAATTATCTCAAAATGAGATTTGAAAATGTTTTGGAAAGTATAGAACGAAGATTGCTTAAATCTTTAAAGTCGTTCTTCAAATAATTTTTGAATCATACATAGTTATTAATATTGTGGCGAAAAAATTAATAGATTAGGATTGAAAGTAAAACAAAAAAACATACAGGATCGTGTTGCCATTATTATTTGTCAGTTAACGTATCCTTCAAAATGCGTTGCTAAGTATAAAAGGAAAGGTGTATATCTTTAATATATGAAAAATCTTTGAAAGATCCTTTATGGAAAGTTTAATTATTTTTTAAAGTAGAGATCAGTGCATAAAAGCTCAAAATATTAAATGAAACTAAATCATATAGAATCAAGTGAGAGAAATGTACACTCTTTATACATTAGAATAGACTAAGATCTATTTATGAAATTGGTTAAGTAATTTTGCCTACCTATGGAAATTCAAGATTAATTAGAATTGCCTGGAACAATCAAATTCATAAGAGAGTTAAATTTGAAAAGAAACTTGAATCAATGCAGTTACAAATAATTTAGTTTCTTTCGAAGAGTGAAAAAGGAATTAAGAAGAGACTTATTTCAGTTCTACATGTTTCAATTGTTGAGCACCTTCTTAAGTGAAGGTCAATAGTTATTTAATTTAAACGGACTTTTTCCAAATCCAATATAGAGGAGATCAGAGAGCATAATAAGCATGAAGGATCCTCGATGAGTAAGCTTACTGTCAGATGTTTTGATCTCAGTAAGGAGTTGCAAACTTTTCTTTCTCTCAAAATATATCTACTAACGAGAAATTGCCAATGCGCTTTACAGAGAGGCACGTTAAAAGCATCAATTGACATTCATGATCAAAATGAGCAATGTATAAACAAAGAGATCTTTTTGTTTCAAAAGTATATTTTATAAAATACTTCAAAGATTCAAGTCAAGAGCACGCCATTTAAGATACTTTGAGTACACTTTGAATTTCTTCATAGAATCCTAATTGTTCAATTTCTTAAATCTCATTTTAGCATTTCGAGAATATTGTATCTTTAGGAAGGCTCATACTTTTAACGAAGCATTTCAAGCCTATGACTAAGTTTCGCATAAAATGCATTGCTAGTGATTAATCAAGTTGAAATTATCTACAATATTTATTCTTTACAATTCCTTTTTTGCCGACGAGATGCTACTGAATTGTCTCAAAATGAGATTTGAAAATGTTTTGGAAAGTATAGAACGAAGATTGCTTAAATCTTTAAAGTCGTTCTTCAAATAATTTGAATCATACATAGTTATTAATATTGTGGCGAAAAAATTAATAGATTAGGATTGAAAGTAAAACAAAAAAACATACAGGATCGTGTTGCCATTATAATTTGTCAGTTAACGTATCCTTCAAAATGCGTTGCTAAGTATAAAAGGAAAGGTGCATATCTTAATATATGAAAAATCTTTGAAAGATCCTTTATGGAAAGTTTAATTATTTTTTAAAGTAGAGATCAGTGCATAAAAGCTCAAAATATTAAATGAAACTAAATCATATAGAATCAAGTGAGAGAAATGTACACTCTTTATACATTAGAATAGACTAAGATCTATTTATGAAATTGGTTAAGTAATTTTGCCTACCTATGGAAATTCAAGATTAATTAGAATTGCCTGGAACAATCAAATTCTATAAGAGTGTTAAATTTGAAAAGAAACTTGAATCATTGCAGTTACAAATAATTTAGTTTCTTTCGAGGAGTGAAAAAGGAATTAAGAAGAGACTTATTTCAGTTCTGCATGTTTCAATTGTTGAGCACCTTCTTAAGTGAAGGTCAATAGTGATTTAATTTAAACGGGCTTTTTCCAAATCCAAATAGAGAGATCAGAGGCATAATAAGAACGAAGGATCCTAAATGAGTAAGCTTTCTATCTTGTCTTACTATCAGATGTTTTGATCTCAGTAAGGAGGTGCAAACTTTTCTTTCTCTCAAAATATGTCTACTAACGAGAAATTGCCAATGCGCTTTACAGAGAGGCACGTTAAAAGCATCAATTGACATTCATGATCAAAATGAGCAATGTATAAACAAAGAGATCTTTTTGTTTCAAAAGTATATTTTATAAAATACTTCAAAGATTCAAGTCAAGAGCACGCCATTTAAGATACTTTAAGTACACTTTGAATTTCTTCATAGAATCCTAATTGTTCAATTTCTTAAATCTCATCTTAGCATTTCGAGAATAGTGTATCTTTACGAAGGCTCATACTTTTAACGAAGCATTTCAAGCCTATGACTAAGTTTCGCATAAAATGCATTGCTAGTGATTAATCAAGTTGAAATTATCTACAATATTTATTCTTTACAATTACTTTTTTGCCGACGAGATCCTACTAAATTATCTCAAAATGAGATTTGAAAATGTTTTGGAAAGTATAGAACGAAGATTGCTTAAATCTTTAAAGTCGTTCTTCAAATAATTTTTGAATCATACATAGTTATTAATATTGTGGCGAAAAAATTAATAGATTAGGATTGAAAGTAAAACAAAAAAACATACAGGATCGTGTTGCCATTATAATTTGTCAGTTAACGTATCCTTCAAAATGCGTTGCTAAGTATAAAAGGAAAGGTGCATATCTTAATATATGAAAAATCTTTGAAAGATCCTTTATGGAAAGTTTAATTATTTTTTAAAGTAGAGATCAGTGCATAAAAGCTCAAAATATTAAATGAAACTAAATCATCTAGAATCAAGTGAGAGAAATGTACACTCTTTATGCATTAGAATAGACTTAGATCTATTTATGAAATTGGTTAAGTAATTTTGCCTACCTATGGAAATTCAAGATTAATTAGAATTGCCTGGAACAATCAAATTTATAACAGAGTAATTTGAAAAGAAACTTGAATCAATGCAGTTACAAATAATTTAGTTTCTTTCGAAGAGTGAAAAAGGAATTAAGAAGAGACTTATTTCAGTTCTACATGTTTCAATTGTTGAGCACCTTCTTAAGTGAAGGTCAATAGTTATTTAATTTAAACGGGCTTTTTCCAAATCCAATATAGAGGAGATCAGAGAGCATAATAAGCATGAAGGATCCTCGATGAGTAAGCTTTCTATCTTGTCTTACTGTCAGATGTTTTGATCTCAGTAAGGAGGTGCAAACTTTTCTTTCTCTCAAAATATGTCTACTAACGAGAAATTGCCAATGCGCTTTACAGAGAGGCACGTTAAAAGCTTTAATTGACATTCATGATAAAAATGAGCAATGTATAAACAAAGAGATCTTTTTGTTTCAGTATATTTTATAAAATACTTCAAAGATTCAAGTCAAGAGCACGCCATTTAAGATACTTTAAGTACACTTTGAATTTCTTCATAGAATCCTAATTGTTCAATTTCTTAAATCTCATCTTAGCATTTCGAGAATAGTGTATCTTTACGAAGGCTCATACTTTTAACGAAGCATTTCAAGCCTATGACTAATTTTCGCATAAAATGCATTGCTAGTGATTAATCAAGTTGATATTATCTACAATATTTATTCTTTACAATTACTTTTTTGCCGACGAGATCCTACTAAATTATCTCAAAATGAGATTTGAAAATGTTTTGGAAAGTATAGAACGAAGATTGCTTAAATCTTTAAAGTCGTTCTTCAAATAATTTTTGAATCATACATAGTTATTAATATTGTGGCGAAAAAATTAATAGATTAGGATTGAAAGTAAAACAAAAAAACATACAGGATCGTGTTGCCATTATTATTTGTCAGTTAACGTATCCTTCAAAATGCGTTGCTAAGTATAAAAGGAAAGGTGTATATCTTTAATATATGAAAAATCTTTGAAAGATCCTTTATGGAAAGTTTAATTTTTTAAGTAAAGATCAGTGCATAAAAGCTCAAAATATCAAATGAAACTAAATCATATAGAATCAAGTGAGAGAAATTTACACTCTTTATACAATAGAATAGACTAAGATCTATTTATGAAATTGGTTAAGTAATTTTGCCTACCTATGGAAATTCAAGATTAAATAGAATTGCCTGGAACAATCAAATTCTATAAGAGAGTTAAATTTGAAAAGAAACTTGAATCAATGCAGTTACAAATAATTTAGTTTCTTTCGAAGAGTGAAAAAGGAATTAAGGAGAGACTTATTTCAGTTCTACATGTTTCAATTGTTGAGCACCTTCTTAAGTGAAGGTCAATAGTTATTTAATTTAAACGGGCTTTTTCCAAATCCAATATAGAGGAGATCAGAGAGCATAATAAGCATGAAGGATCCTCGATGAGTAAGCTTTCTATCTTGTCTTACTGTCAGATGTTTTGATCTCAGTAGGGAGTTGCAAATTTTTCTTTCTCTCAAAATATGTCTACTAACGAGTAATTGCCAATGCGCTTTACAGAGAGGCACGTTAAAAGCTTTAATTGACATTCATGATCAAAATGAGCAATGTATAAACAAAGAGATCTTTTTGTTTCAAAAGTATATTTTATATAATACTTTAAAGATTCAAGTCAAGAGCACGCCATTTAAGATACTTTAAGTACACTTTGAATTTCTTCATAGAATCCTATTTGTTCAATTTCTTAAATCTCATCTTAGCATTTCGAGAATAGTGTATCTTTAGGAAGGCTCATACTTTTAACGAAGCATTTCAAGCCTATGACTAAGTTTCGCATAAAATGCATTGCTAGTGATTAATCAAGTTGAAATTTTCTACAATATTTATTCTTCACAATTCCTTTTTTGCCGACAAGATGCTACTGAATTATCTCAAAATGAGATTTGAAAATGTTTTGGAAAGTATAGAACGAAGATTGCTTAAATCTTTAAAGTCGTTCTTCAAATAATTTTTGAATCATACATAGTTATTAATATTGTGGCGAAAAAATTTAATAGATTAGGATTGAAAGTAAAACAATAAAACATTCAGGATCGTGTTGCCATTATTATTTGTCAGTTAACGTATCCTTCAAAATGCGTTGCTAGGTATAAAAGGAAAGGTGTATATCTTTAATATATGAAAAATTTTTGAAAGATCCTTTATGGAAAGTTTAATTATTTTTTAAAGTAGAGATCAGTGCATAAAAGCTCAAAATATTAAATGAAACTAAATCATATAGAATCAAGTGAGAGAAATTTACACTCTTTATACATTAGAATAGACTAAGATCTATTTATGAAATTGGTTAAGTAATTTTGCCTACCTATGGAAATTCAAGATTAATTAGAATTGCCTGGAACAATCAAATTCTATAGAGAGTTAAATTTGAAAAGAAACTTGAATCAATGCAGTTACAAATAATTTAGTTTCTTTCGAAGAGTGAAAAAGGAATTAAGGAGAGACTTATTTCAGTTCTACATGTTTCAATTGTTGAGCACCTTCTTAAGTGAAGGTCAATAGTTATTTAATTTAAACGGGCTTTTTCCAAATCCAATATAGAGGAGATCAGAGAGCATAATAAGCATGAAGGATCCTCGATGAGTAAGCTTTCTATCTTGTCTTACTGTCAGATGTTTTGATCTCAGTGAGGAGCGTGCAAACTTTTCTTTCTCTCAAAATATGTCTTCTAACGAGAAATTGCCAATGCGCTTTACAGAGAGGCACATTAAAAGCTTTAATTGACATTCATGATCAAAATGAGCAATGTATAAACAAAGAAATCTTTTTGTTTCAAAAGTATATTTTATATAATACTTTAAAGATTCAAATCAAGAGCACGCCATTTAAGATACTTTAAGTACACTTTGAATTTCTTCATAGAATCCTAATTGTTCAATTTCTTAAATCTCATCTTA
>ARYC01018024.1:0-44344 GCA_000711775.1 Oxytricha trifallax
AGAATGGGACTGCTGATAAGGATTTGCTTGGCTTGGCTGTCCATAATTAGAAATCCTTGAGGGAGTTTGTGAAAATCTATAGCTCTGCATCAAGTCTTCGTCTTCCATTTCTACATCTTAGTCAGAATCACTAATCTATATCATGCTGTTGAGTGTAAGTCCTTCAAACATTACAGCGTTGTCATGATCATTTGAAAGCTAGTTAACTTTTCTGATGTAGAATGATGGGGGTTTAACAATCACTTTCCTATAAAGAAATGTTAGAATTGAAATCCACTTACTGAAGAGTGTCATTCTTTTTGGAGCTGCAGTGCAAAAACCTGTTCTTGAAAGCTTCTAAGTGGAGAAGCCATGGCGAGTTCTCAAGCAGAGCTTATTCTCTGGCAGACAGTCCATCTAGATTTTTGATTGGAAGTCTCTTTACTTCGTCTTTTAGGGCAAGAAAAATTTCGTCATCATATCTCTATTGTTTTGAAAGATAATTATCTGGCCAAGGAGGATTTCTCTATGCTTAATCAGCGAGGCTTTGAATAAGACCCATTACAATCTTTAGATCATCAGGGATCGACCAGTTGAGTGCCTTTACGAGAGGGCCTAATTCATTCTCCTTCAATTAGAGATAACTATAGAACTTTTAATCTAAAATATGCTTACGTTGATTCATAAATCTTGAACTACTCTGGGTAAGATTTGTGGATAAGTTCCATAAAAGTTTCATGAAGACTTTCGAGTAAATTTTGCACAAATAAAAGGTCTTTCCTTAAGTTTGTGCGAAGGTCTGAATTTTTGGGAGGGTTTTTGACCAAGGTGACGAGTGTATTAAACTGATAGATTGTGTTAATAATGCTTAGAAGCCTGTTAGGATATCCCTTCTAAGCTACAAACACACCATTATTTATTTAGCCTATGAGCATTTACCCTAAAATATTTAGCTAGCATTAAATTCTTACTTAAGATATCAAAGCGTTCTTAAATAGATTTATTAGCAAATCTATCAACGAATTCAATAATGTAGTCGAAATTCTTGTAGGTCGAAAGTGGGGTCTTGTAGTAAATGACTAAGTCATTGGGAACTTCCTTCCATGTCTCACATTTCGAGGCTTTTTCATAGGTGAGTCTTATCACTTGATTCTGAAGGTATCCAATTCCTCTATGCAAATCAATGTACGCCTAATGAAGATTAGTTGATGAGTACCTATAAATTAAGTTAGACAAATGGAAATGTTACATAGAAAAGAAACGCACGAAAAATTAACGAGTCCTGTATTGGAAATCGTCGTATTAGTATAGAATAGTCTTCTCCATTTCATATCTTAGCTTGCACCCATAGAATCGCACTTCGAATACCTGCTTCATACCTGTAGAGAACGCGGGGTCTTCAGTAAAATCATGTATAAACACCTGGCAAGCTTCTTTCAATTCATTATTCTTCGAATCGATACTTTTGGGGATCAGCACAGTCTTTTTACTGTACGAAGATTTTATCGTCAATGACTTATCAGCATTCTTGCGGATGACCCCGAATATTGACTGAGGAATGTCTCGACCACGTTGATGGAAGATCAGCTCTACAATGATAGAGTTCCTGTCGTCTAGATAATCAGAGAAAAGCTTTTCGTTATTCGAAAACTATTGGCCGAAGCTGCCAAGCTCATAGAAACTTGCCTTATTGTAATCTATTGTACCGAGCCTTTTGAATACATATGTTCTAGAGAACTCATCGAAGACAAGCCAGTCGAGAGCATGCAAGAGAGGAAACTTCATGGGGTTCAAGAAGAGGGGGTTCACAATAGGCTAGGGGGCTGCTTTGAAGAGTGCACATAGTAGCATACAGAATGATCTCCTTTCGATATAAACCAGGCCATCGCTCAAGAGGTTCACAAGCTGCATGAGTTAGTCGAGGTAAGGAGTCGAATGTTGGCAATTGAGCACTTTGCTGCAGAAGTTTACATTGGGATTGAATGCATGATTGTCCCTGTACTGGTAATCCTTGATTCTGTTTGGTTAATGGATGAATCGATGAGGAGTAAACATTAGTCTGTAAACAGAAGCGTTAAAGAAGGGAGAACCAGTGTAATTTACCAAGAAGACTCGAAAATATCCTGAATGTACTCAAAACATTCATTAGCTTTCTGAATCATGAATGGGTATTGGTAAAATTCCGAGGGCAGTAACTCTTCAAATCTCTCCTTGACATACCAACAGCGAGTGAACAAGAAATGGCTGGGGATCATGTCAAGCTTGTCCTTGACTTAGCTTTGAGATGCTTACTCAACATTTGAGCTTAGAGTCATCTGGTGGTATTTCTTGCGAGAACTTAATGGGTATCTGTGTTGCTCAAAGCTGCTTTGATTGGCATTGACATTAAGCATTTACTGGTCTTCTCCTCCGTCATCGGGATCACCACCACCAATATTATTTTAGTTGAGTGAATTGAGAGAGGTTTTCTGTCTCTTTAATCTCTGCTTTTCATTTTCTTTTATCACGTCTGAAAGGTCTACTTACTCAGCTCTCTTACCAAGCATTCTCTTGTACGTTGTTTGAGTAATTAGCTGGACCTCTCGGTCTTTTTCAACGAAGCAAGATTTTCTTTTCATCTCAAGTTGATATTAGACCACTTTTTTGTTTGCTAAGAAGAAGTTAACAGCACAGGTTCCAGAGTTCAATTTTTGGGAATTCTAAAGCATTTCCAGAAGAGGGAACTCACCGAAGCAATCACTCTTCGCGTATTTCTTTTCGAACTGGGTGATAAGTTAAATCACATCTATAAAGTAGTGAGAGGTTTTCAGGTCTTCCGCGATGGTGTTCTTGAGAATAGTATCATATTCCTCTTTTAGCTTTGCCTCAATCAATTCCCAATTGAAATTATCATTAGGATTGGGGGAACGCTTTAGTTCATGTTCATCATGCTTTCAGTAACACCACATGCAGGTCGTTCGTAGTTAGAAACTCTCATAGCGCAGCTGAATGCTGATTTCCTGGTCTGGCTTTGGCGATGTCTGTCATATCGAGTCTCCCTTTCCTCTGAATGGTCAGAGTTGTTAAAATTGCTGCTCTTTCTCACACTGTAGGGTTGTTTTTAGCTGGGCTCTCTCTGGCTTTGAAGTCTGCTTCTTGAGGGCTCTGGGGTATAGCAGTCTCTTTATTTGGCAAACTTGCTCTTGAAATCGCTTTCGAAGGTGGTCTTCTTCACTGAGGGGATGTTTCTCAGGTTGTAGGGAGTGATCACGCGTTACTTCATCTGTTTGGGGGATTGTTGATCATCATCATCCTCATCATCATCATCTTCAACATAATGATTGACTTGGGTGCGACTTTTCGAAGAGTTTAGGCTGCTTGCTGCTGGTTTAGGTAGAGGGTTGGTAGGTGATGGGTTTGCACTTTGTCCCCTTGAGGTCTTCTTCAGTCTCTCAGCTTCTTATAGCACAGCTTCATCTGCCAAAGCCTCGATTTCCTTGACAAAATCTTGTTCTGCGGGATCGTTGTACTTGGCTTTGAAAGCATTCAGAAGATCAACATCATTTTTGATCTCGAGTCCTGAAATCTTGAGGAGTCTCTTGACATTTTAGTTGGTCGTAGGCTTGGTGAACTTCTTCTCTTGGTAGTCTGCGGGCATAGGGTAATTAACTTAAAATGAACTACCACTGATGGTATAGTTGGTCTGGCTTTGAATTTAACCTTTCTGGATCTGAATGTTGGTGTTTTTAGATTAAATCAAATCATCCATGTCCTTGCGGAATTATTCTGCCTCGGCGAGAGTGAACGTAGACTGAGTGGCAGTGTTAATGCTAACCTGACTCATGATCTATGAGACAAAGTTACTGGCTGGCTTGCAAACATACTCGGTCAGGATAGGGTTCATTCCTTTGCACTGGATCAGCTTCTTCATGAGCAAGGCGATGTTGAATGGATTTCCTGATGCGAGGAATTCGAGCAAGGAACAGTTGAAGACCAGGTTTTGCTTGGAGTTCTTGCACTCCACAGTCACTTTGGCATGTTGCAGCATCAATCTGATGGCACGATCCCCTTACATAGCTGAAGAGATGTGCCTGAGTTTATCGAAATCGGTGTTGGAGAAGTTAAAAGTTCCTGTGGGAAGCAGGAAATCTTCGAAAATCATTAAATTAATTATAAAATTCTGAAAGATCGGACTTAAATCATAGTTCAAAATCTCAGAATGATTTTCATTGGTTTGAGTTTTTAGTGTTATTTGAGTTATTAGTATTAACTATTAAACTTTAAAAGACTGTAATATATATAAACCCCTCACAAGGAACAGCACTTAGTTATTGGAAATGTTACATTCATTCAGTACATCATCGATTAGTAGCGAACATTCATACAATTCCTTTTCATCGCAGTCGATTCTGAACTTTGGATTTCTCTGCAATCAAGAGTTAGAGGAAATCAAGCAGAGTGCGCTGAAGCCATAGTAGAAGACTATACTCAAGTGGACATCGGTGGTGCTGGGCACCAACTTCCCCTCAATTCCTAAGCCATTGAAGCTCTCTTACACTTCAGGTACTCTCCTTAACAATGGGTAGGTGCCGCCATCAACGATGGGAATTCTGGGTGGACAAATCATACGACTGCCATTGGACAATGTTGAGTGAGCAGTATCATCGTTAGTCGATATTTCAAGTTTGGCAACTGATAACCAGCTATGTTATGGCCTTGAGCAGTACCTTCGAATGATTAGAAAGCCATAACAGTAAACAGGGTAGAGAAACTCTAATGTAATGCATAAGAACCTGCAGATAAAGTAGAACGATGAGCTGTGGTAAGGCCTGCAAGACTTCATGAAAGAGCAGGGTGGGGTTTTCGATTTATCAAATCGTGAATACTCAAACCATTAACCAATGAATGGATCCTCCAAGAATCCTTACCTGAAACGCCGAGATGCGAAGCTGGCGCTAAAGAAAATCTAAGTGGTTTAACAATACAAGGTGGAGGGCATGAAACCCAAGGATATAGCACTTGAGATGGGTGTGGATCGACGATTTGTATACAAAGCAATCGAGAAGTTCAAGTATGAGGTGGAGCACAGAGTGCTGAATCCAAAACAAAAGCTCAAGAATGGGAGGAAGAATACGCGGAGCAACCCGCTGTTGCTGAAGGCGATTGCTACTATACTTGAACAGCAAGGCATCTACAAGATCACTGGCTGGCGCCTGCATCATAACTTGCTTGAATTGCAGAGTAAGGACTAAGAATATAAGAACCTAACAGTGCCCAGCGTTGCTACGCTATTAAAGGTACTCAAGGAAAGTTTCCATTTACGATTTGGCAAAGCCCAGAACGCCAATGCGAAGTATAGAGACCCATCCTTCAACGAGAAGAGGCTTTGGGTGTCAAGACTGCTCGCGCAGCTATTCTTGGAAGATACAGTGATCATATCAGTGGATGAATCAAATTTCAGGAGCGATTACATGCCTACAAAGCAATGGAGTTTCAATTCAGCTGCCCTTCACAAAGAAAATCAATAATTTGACTCGTCTCTGGCCCCTGCTGTTGGTAAGACCGAGGTTCTCGTCACTGACGATGTCATCCAGTATGGCGAGATGCTGGTTGGCTACTCTAACATCGAATTGAACACATCTATAATCAATGGGGCCAGAAAGTATGATAAAATGAAGACCCCGAACACCCCATTTTTGAAAGACCAAGTTTCAATTCAAGATGAAAGTGACCTGAAAGCTGAAATTCTGAGACCCCAAGCAATTCTGGGAACCCCTAGGTAAGTATTGCTGCTATTGCTTAACTATTTGAATACAGCGTCATCAGCAGCTCGAGAGATGTCAAATCTGATGGTAAGGGTTCTATAGTAGGTTAAGAAGACTAAATTGGCAATAATGCACGAATAGTGGCTGGATCTGGAATTGTTCCATAAAAAATTTCAAGGCCAAACTCGAAATCGATCTTTAGAAAGTTACGGAGGAAATCTTCCGCCTAGAGACAGCATATCTTTGAGGTTAAGGAGTAAAGCATCGCTGCCACCCCTGTCAAATGCAGCGACAAATACAAGTATACTCAGCTGTCACCTATCCTAGAAGCCCAAGAGGGCAGTGCTCAATAGACATCCCTGCAGAAGCGATTCAGCGCGATCAGAATATAGAGCTCCTAAGAAATCAAGCAGCTAACCATAAACCCCTCTCAAATCTGCTTCTGTTCTCACTCCATTGGTCCAGAACCTGGCCAGTCTCAGACTATAATCAACTCAACGCAAGGGCAGTGAGGTATTGAGCACGAATGGCAATGGAAACATGGCATGCATCACTCCCCGACGCTTGCAGCTGTCCAGCAGGCCTCAAAGCAGCAGCGAAATCACAGAGAATCGACAGGAAGGTAAGCAAATTCTATGGATTTTAACACTTTTATAGATGATTCTAAGTTTCCTAAGTCAATTAAGGGGAGTAATCAAGCAACCCAAGCTGTAGTCGATGCAATTGAGGACTTACCATCATTCACTTATACTCCCATCGCAGTCTCGAAGCAGCAAGTCAACCAGCGGTTGGGGTCTTACGGGCTCTTGGCTCGAAATCTCTCAATCACCAAGGAATCCACTAAGAGATAGCAATTTTCGATGAGCTTTGTGACAGCTATCAAAGGACCAGCTGATCTCCAGCCAAATCATTGAGGGGGCCTTCGATGCCGTGCTGTTCGAGAACTTCCTCTATCACACCCTGCGCCAGCTGCGCACAGACAAGGATCTCGCCCAGAAAAAGATCGTGCTGCTCATGGACAACGCAGTCATACACAAGTATTCAGAGGTGCTGGAGACTGCTAGGAAGTTCAAGGTCACTGTCCTCTTCAATGCAGAGTACTCACCCTGGCTTAACCCCATCGAGCAGTTGTTCTCCTACATCAAGAGGCACCTCCGATAAGAGCAAGCTGACAGCAAGTAAGCATACTAAACCTAACTTTTCATAGGATCCACCTGGTGAAGCGGCTCTCGCAGATTCTGAAGGCCATGACCAAGACAGATGTCAACAAGCTCTAGGCTTTCAGCGTGAAGCAGTGGTGCAGCACCATCAAGCATGGATTTGTGTGAAGTTGAGCTGGAAGACGATGAGTTAGAGTGTAAGAGCTATTGAAGTCAACAATACATACAGAAACAGCAGTTCAAATCGTTTAATTGCTTGATTAAAAGCCCCTTATTACATATCACACTTTTAAGTTTTAATTTTAACTAATCAAACCAAAAATCCAAAAACCTCTCTCATTTTCGCTCATTAAAATAGTCATTTTGGCTCCTCCACCAATAAAGCTACCGAATTTGGTGCTCAAACAGTCGAGCAAGACTTAAAAGTTGCTGAGCTGGGGGTTTTAAAACATGGAGAATACGATCGGGTCCCAAATTTCACAAAACAATAATCAAGCAACGAGTTTTGACCATTTATGGTGATCCCACTCTAAATCACGAGAATTTGGTCAAAGTTGTCTATTACAGTTGAAGATTTTATCACAGACATTAAAAATGATACTTGTTACTAAACTAGTGAATCAGATAAAGAATTCGAAGATCCTGCTATAAAATCATTGATTCTTGTTGAAATTTGATCAAATTGTTTATATTCAGCTACAAGTGTTAAAATACAAACGAAATCAAAACCCCAAAACCCCTTAATGAAGTTTATAAGTGCTTTGATTGATGAGGGTAATGTTGGGGATAAGGGTTTCTTTTTGATTTTAAGCATTAATTTCACTCTAGTTATAAAAATATGGAAGTTTTATATGAGCATTTTTTTTATATTCAACTTATATATTTTCATGTTTATGTATAAACTATAGCATTTTTATTAGAAAGAGGTAAGTTTCGGATGCTAATTTTTCTATTTTACATTTTTTTCATAAGTTATCATATTTATTGATGGTTTTTATGAAAATTAATGATTACATCTTTTCAAAAATTTTGCATTTTTGCAGAAATATTTTTGAAATTTTTATCATAAACTTTTTCATAATCAATAAAACACTTTCTTTTCTTTCCGCTTACTTTCTATATTTACATATTTAAGTACTATATAAAAAATTTAGGTAGCTTGTAAAATATAAATGTAAAATATACATAAAATGAGTGATTTTAAGGTATATGATAGACTCACGGTAGTCATGTTTTGTTTGTAAAATTATTAAAAATGGAGATCAAACTTAAATTTTTGTATTTCTACTTTTAATAAAATTTTAGACACCTATTAAATATGGCCATCCTATAGGAGGTCAATCCTGTAAAGCTTAGTGGAGAAAGTTTGCAGAATTTGTAACAAGTTTAAGAGATGGATTTCCATTTTAACCTATTAAATTCCATTAAATTAGTACTAAATTTGTTTATATTTAATTAGTACCAGTACTAAATTCGTTTAATTTTAATTGTACCAATTTAATAGTACCAAAACTTAATTAGTACCAGGTTTTAAACTAATGAGGTTTTAATGCAAAATTTCTAATTTGGTTTAAAACCTAATTAGAACCATGTACTAAAAAATTAAAACTAAATTAGTACCAAAATGTTTTAAAAAATGGAGTCCCTAAGAATAAGGAATGAAGATTTCATACAAACTGACTATTTTAATTAAATAAGTAATGCAAATAGGTAAAGTGCTATCATTGAAATTTTCGTAGTGGAATAATTTGAACATAACATTTACATAGATGTAGTGATCATAAAAAATAAAAGAATAAAGATCTCAACCATGAAAATAAAAAATGAAAATGAATCTAACAACAAAAATGAAATTAATCAAAAAGTAACCCTAATCCCCAAAATTACCCTCATCAATCAAAGCACTTATAAACCTCATTAAGGGGTTTTGGGGTTTTGAATGTAAAGTTGGTTAAAATTAATATAATAAATATTTATTTTTGATTAATTTATCAGATTTCCTATTTTTATCTATTTTAGCAATAATGAAATAAGTGAGTGATTTATTATAGATAAACATAGAATTAATGAAATTGTATTGTAATTATCAAAAATTAATTGCTTTTAGTATATTTGTCATTGATTTTCTCTAGAGCTCTTCAATGGATATGAATTTAATTATTTTCTTATTGAAGTAGTGTTCTCTTTGGATTATTTGTAAAAGGAACACAATAATAAGAATAATTGCTCCAAAAAGGATAATTATACACACCACAAAGAAGATGATTAATCTTATCATTAAGTTTTGGAAGTAATCTATTTTATTTTTAATACATTTTATTCATTTGAGAAATATATTAAGAATTAAATAATTTTATGCTAGTTTTTTTAAAATTAATGTCTCTTTTATATAAATTTACTAGTAAATATTATTATTTTACAAATCAATTCTCTTAATTATTTATTACTTTTGCTTAATTAAAGAGTGACAAGAAAAATTATTTCAATTTATTTTTGGAATTCTTTAAGAATTTAGATATCTAAGAACTAATTACATAAAAGCGAATATAATGCAAATTATAGAGTTTATTTTCCAGTATATTATTTATTTAGAGAGTTTATTATCATTATATTTAATTAATAGATAACAATCACAAATTTTAAAAAGTTAATATAAGGTTTCAAATTCTGAATCTTAAAATAATTTATTCAAAATTATATTTCATATAAATTATATATTTTTAACTAAAGTTCTTAATTAATTGATTTATTTTCTATAAATATGTAAATTTAGACAAAATTATTATTTTACCAATTGTTTTATTGAAATTTTATATCAATTTCATTAATAATAGCATAAATTGAAATAAAATTTGATTAATAATAAATTAATCAACAATTGTTTAATAAATAATTTCATTGTACTCTTCTATGACTGGCTTTATATATAGTGTGATAGCATTCTTAAAATTCTATAAATCCACCATCTTGAATGAGTGATCGTAAATTAGCCTGAGTGTAATTGGAAATCTCAAATTAAAACCCATATTTTCTGAATTTAGCCAGGATATAAGAATAGCTTTACTGCAACCCATATTTCATGATACCATTTATTACTGTTGAACATTTTTTCGGATTTATTTTATTTAAGGTAAAATCTTAACTAATCAACATGTCGCTATCTTAACACAAGATAGCGCCTTCATAGTGACTAAGACATTGTCATTCAAAACTTAAAGAAACTAATAAAATATTTAAACATAACATAATATAACATAGAATTTCAAACCTTTTTTACAAAAAAATTAATCATTCTTATAAACTTCGAAAACATTATAGATTGAATATTGTGCGATAAGAAGAACTAAATTATAACTTGAATTTAATTGTTGACATTTTTACACCCTTTCTTAATTATTTTATTATAAAGAGAGTTATATTTCAATTAAACATATTTCAATAAAATAAGATCTTAAATTTTGAGATAGAATTCGTGGACTATTTTTCCTCAAGTCTTAAATCTCATTAGAGTTTTAAATAAAAACCAAAAAATCTTTAATTAAATATTGTTTAATCATATAGTAGACTATATTGAGAATATATTTAATTCTTGGTCATTTACTAAATTAAAATATAAATTAGATAATAACAGGTAGTTTATGACGATTGATAATAATATTCTTTCTTTTGCTTAGGTGTATTAAGTTATTTTAAAAATTTAAATTAAAATGTGCTAAATTAAAAGATATGCAAACTGTAATATAAAATGAATAATTTCATGCTTCAAAATGTTTGCTGAAGAACTTTAAAATATGATTATATTTGAATTCTGCAAAAACCCATAGAACTCGATTGAATTTTTAATACTATGCAGATTATATGCTATTACATACTTTAAACATTTTCTTAATACATATCTGCTTTAATCATTATGAATTTTACTTTAAATGACTCTTTTTCTATAAAAAGTTTTCAAGGTTAAGATATAAATCTTATTTCTTTTTAAATTGTTAATTCAGTGGAAAAAATATAAATTTAAAAATTAATTTTAAATTTTAATTCTAAATAACAATCAATATGATTTTTATTAAAACCATTTTAAATTCAGGATAGTTAACGACCCTAAGCAGAAAGCTATTTATTTCTTATCAGAATGTGCTGTTATATAGCATAAACTCATAACCCCTATTTAAAGTTGATATAATTTTTGTTTTCACAAGTGTATATTATTGCTAGTAATTATTCACTTGGCATCCTACCCCCGAGGTTACCCTCTACCTCAAAAGAGTTGCTAGTAATTATTTTCTATTAATGATTTGTGGCAAATGAAGTCTCATAAACATTTTGCGGATGTAAATACATTTATCAAATTTATGAAAAGTTTAAAACAGAAAAGAAAAAGAGAAAACTTTAAGATATGTTTAGAGATTTAATTAATAAGTATGGTTATTAGTATATTAATAATTATTAATAAAAATGGTTATAATTAAAATCTCATTAAATCTTAAACTATTCCAAGTAATGACACAGCAGATTCAAAATAAGTTCTAGAACAAACTATAAAAGTGTATTATTAAAGGAATACATTTAATTTGGGAAAATAAATAATAAATAAATAATTAATAATTAAAAATCGTGGCAGTTAACTTTCTGGAAACCTATACAAT
Organism: Oxytricha trifallax; assembly: GCA_000711775.1. Classification (NCBI taxonomy): domain Eukaryota; phylum Ciliophora; class Spirotrichea; order Sporadotrichida; family Oxytrichidae; genus Oxytricha; species Oxytricha trifallax. The sequence continues at coordinate 11,530 of ARYC01018024.1, forward strand.
ATGGTACTTGTTCGATAGAGAATTAAAAATTAGCTGGACTTTACTATTGGCGGTACCCCTCTATCGCATCCCTGGAGCGAGATAACTTCACTTTAATTTTCGGCATTAAATTCGACTAAGCAAATCACCAAAAATTAAAGTGAAGTTATCTCGCTTCAGGAATGCGATAGAGGGGTACCGCCAATAGTAAAGTCCAGCTAATTTTAAATTCTCTATCGAACAAGTACCATATTGTATAGGTTTCCAGAAAGTTAACTGCCACGATTTTTAATTATTAATTATTTATTTATTATTTATTTTCCCAAATCAAATGTATTTCTATAATATTATAATTCAAAAATAAAAATTTTCTCTTATTCAACTATGCTGGAATAATTTAGATGCAATCTTAGGAAATAATGCATATTATTATATAAATACTTAAGCGAAATTAGTTTAGAAAAAATAAAATAATTGGCTCAGATAATTTTATTTTAAATGTTTTCATTTTTAATCACTATATGCTTGTGTATAAAAAAAATCTCTGAAAAAAATGTTAAGATAGTGGTTAAATGAACGACTCAATTAGTGAATATCTTATTCAAATATACTAATTAAATCCCTTATAAAAATACCTGTGACATTTGCAAACTCTTTAAAACCATAAATATACAAAATCTTAACGACACAAATCAACTCACAAAGCATCTATATTCGAGTCTAAAAACCCAACAGTAACTGATCTATTATTGATAAGTCTTTGTCTGGTATACAGTGGGACAGCAGATAAACATGGCCCTCTATCTTAAAAGTTTTGTGAAATTGAGACAGCATCTGGTGCAGATTAGTCACCTTCAGTATTTAAGAAATAAAGAGCAACAAAGAACAAGCAATAAACAAGAGAAAGTAGTAAAATTTTAATTATGCTAGTCACCTTTTACTTTGAAAATTGCTAGTCAATTTACCTGTTAATCATAAATAGTTTTGATTGTTTTAGAAATACATTTGAATTTGGATAATTAATTCTAATTAAAATAATTATTATTCAAAATTTTGGCAGTTAAAGTTGGCCAATTCTAACGATCTTTGTCTCATTTGATAGAGAATTAAAATTAGCTGGACTTTATTACTGGCGGTACTAATTTATCTCATCCCTGGAGTAAGATAACTTCACTCTACTTAAGCTTCAATAAAACTATTAAATTATACCACCACAATCAAAACCCCTTAATGAGGTTTATAAGTGCTTTGATTTGTAGGGAATTTGTTAGGGGTTTGGGTTATTAATAGGTTTTAATGTGAAATATAAAGTTAATTTATTTAATTTAATCACTCAAAATGCACTTTTGGATCATGTGGAAGAGGTCTGTAGTTTATTTTACTCAACCACTATTCTTTTTACTCTATCGATTTGTCTGATCGCTGGTTTGGCTTGATTATCACTTAATCTGCCATCTATTTCATTGCTTGAGATACTCTTGTTTTATCTTTAAATTGCTTTATTATTTGCTTCGCATCCTTTTCACACCTTGTTGAGTAATAATCTTTGAATTGCATGTCGCATTCTATTATTTTTGCTGCTATTGCCCACAAATCCCATTGAAAGTCTCCGTCTCTCCAGTCTTCTCTTTCTGGATAATAGCCTGGAGTTCCCATTGCACTACCTTGCCTTAATACTTCCACTCTTAATGCTCTGTTAAAGTCAATAATTGTCACTCTTAGAGGTGAAAAGTTTATCATTATATTCTCAGGCTTCAAATCTCTGTGAACAAAGTCTAACTTATGTAACTCTCCTAAGTCTTCTAAAGTTTAAGTTGCTATCAAAGCAAGCTGCTTATGATTCCTTTGATCAATAATGAGATCTCTGAGGGTCATTTCATTGAGTGGGAGTCTGAAAGCAACATGATCTTTGGCGAGTAGAACAGCATCTATCTTGATTAAGTACTTACACTCTTTAAATTTTGGTTGAGTGAGTACTTGATACTCGTTAGTAAACTCCTTCTAATATTTATCATCACTTAAGAGGTAGTTGAAAGGATAAACCTTGTATGCATATTGATGATCATTGATAACTTTCTTATCAAAGGAGTCCTCAAGAATAAGATAACTTTAAAGAGAAATATCTAAATCTATTTACGCAAGAACTGGTATTTTCTTGTATTGAATTTTGATCATGATTTGTGTGATTTCAGAGGTTAGTTGGTTGCGTGCTTTCTTTACGAATTCTAATTCAATAGCTTATTCAGGTACCACGACCTTAGAATATTCCCTCGCTTTTCTTTTGTTGAGTAGCTTCAGCTCAACTTCATGATTCTCAACTTCTATATCTTTCTTGTGAGCTTTTAATAGATGCTTCTTCAAGTCTCTTGTATGAGAGTATTGCTTATGGCACTCAAAGCAGTCATACTTTCCATCAACTTTGTCGTGCTTTAAGTATACAGTAGGCTTAGCTTCCTTATGGACCTTCATATGCCTGTACCAGCTAGATTTATGAGTAAAATCTCTTTCACACTTCTCACAAAAATATACTTCAACTTCCTCTGCTTACATTGAAATTTCATTTCTAACTTTCTCCTCCTCTCTGTCTCCCACGCACTTGTTTGCCATTTATTTTCTATTATTAATTTCTATTTTAATAACAGAGACCTCAAGTGATAGCTCTGGTAGTTTTTCCTAATGAGAGTTCATCTCACAGCTATCACACTTTTTATTGACGCCAAAGGTAAGTTTCATTTAGTTTGATGGAAGTGTTGTTGTTTTTCTTAAAATGTTAGCGCTCATATTTAAATTTTAATTTAAAATTATAAAACTGCCTCTATAACTGAGAGCTTATATGAGAGCTTTCCAAGCCTACAAATTTCAAGGGAAGTTCTTAGAGTATTATAGAAGAATTATGAGTGCTAAGAGACGAACCAGCTCTAAATATAGGTGAGAAAGTAACCATTTTAACTATCAATAATAAGTTTATTATAGCACGTACCTATTTAGGAGGTGCTCCTAATTAAGTACGTACTGTTTTATGAGGTATTTTGTCATTTTATGATTAAAATTAGGGTGCTCCTATTTAAGTACTAGCATTAATTAAAGCTCCTAATTAAGTACTAGCATTTTAGGAGCTGCTCCTAATTAAGTACGTACCAATTTAAATTTAAAAATATGGAACTATAACAGTAGAAATTGATATCAATCTCTCAAGTTTGAAACCAGTTCTCAAAACCTTCTCCATATCCTTCTAAGAGGTTGACCTCCTATAGGATGTCCATATTTAATAGTAAGTTTTACAGAGGTAAATAATTGAAATCAATAAACTTAAATTTGAATATCATTTCTTAGATCTGTAAACAGATCATGGAGTCAATAATGAGCAATGAGAAGATGGAGTCAATGAATGATGCAATGAAAAGAGTGCAAGCACAAGAATTGATTCAAAGATTTAGAAGCAAGGAGGATTTGCATCGCTACCTGGTGCAGCAAGGTAATGAACTCATAGTAACTAATCTTGATTATGTAGTTGGTTTGTTCTTGCCAACGATGGAAGGTACTAAAATTTCATTTCTAAGGGTGATACTCTGCGAAGAGAAGAAAGCATTGAAAACTTAAGATGTAAAGTTTGCAGAAATTCCAAACTATCCATAAATCTCAGTGACTAACTTATATGATGATGCTATGAACGACCCAGAGGTTTCACTGTAACTGCCTACTAAGAAGCAGTTGTCAAATATACTGCCTGAAATAAACTATTTCTTTGGCATACTTGCAACAATTAAAGGTGATTACTTGAAAGAAATTATTCAAGAATCTCATAAGAAAAGGTACAGCATCTCTTCAGAAGATAAGGACAAACAAGGGATCAAGATAAGTGAGAGCTGGCTATCAGAGCTGCAGAAGCACCCTTATATTTCAAGTAAGATTTGTAGTTTAACTCTTTAGAAAAATTTGGTACTGGCATCTTCTTGATGAAGGAATAGAGCAAGCTTCACAGAGAGCGAAAGTCGCAGACAAAGTATGAAGTTAGCAAGAGACTTTATTCAAATATTTAGCCTCCAGAGTCAATGAACATAGATGCCGGAGCTGGCAGCTAGAGAAGAAACATATGCCAAAGCAAGCCTTAAGTGGAAGAAAAGATAGCAAAAGCCAGTCTTATGAAAGAATTTTAAATGTGACTTATATATTTATTAACTTAACTACTTTTACTTATTTATAAACATTCACCCTTCTTTCTTTCGCACACTTTTAAGCCAATTAATTATCTACTCTCTTCGCTGAGCTTTTAATAAAGTCTACTGTATCGATAGGTAGGTCATGCATCAAGTGGTATAGCAGCAGTTTCTTGTAATGGCCTTTTAATATACCCCAGTAGAACTCAATTCCATTAAACTATGGACTGTAGGTACGTTGAACACTGCCGTTATTCTTAGTTGCTCATAACTCTTCCTTGTTTCTTTAGTCTTATGAACAGAAAGATTATCAACGAATAGTATAATCTCTTATTCAGGGTACTTCTCTCTCAGCTGCTCTAAGAACTTAATATACTGCTCTGTCTTAATAGAGCGAGGATGAATAACATAAGTTTCTAAACCAGCATCCTCGCTAATACCTCCTAGAATTGCCATTGTTTATACCTTGAATTTTTAGTCATATACCTCTATATTACTATGCTTCTTATACCAAGATTCTAGATGAAAGTATTTAAAGTAAACACAGCCTTGTCAGCATGAAATAAACTTAATATTTTTCTATTAGGCTCTCTGCATTTAATTATAAATATAATTTAAGTTGTTGTTGTAAAATGGCAGAGTGAAATCAATTACTCTCTTGATACGATTTACACCTTTATAAGAGATACAGTTTCGTTTATAAATGTTTGCAACAGACTATGCAGAGATCTTCAACTCAGGGAACTGGCGGTGAAACATAATAGCTCATTAGTCGAGAGAGAAGTGAGCCCAATACTTCAAAGATTTTTCATAAATAAGATAGTCAATATGCTTCTAAAGAAACTTGACTTCTCTAAGGCATAGAATTCAGCTATTATTGCTTAAGTTATACTGCTATAAGGCAGTCGGAGCGAACAGTTGAAGGACTTCGCTTTAAAGCAGTGCAATTGACTTATAAATAAGTACTGGTTTGACTTACTCACTGTATATATCACATCCAAATCGCAGTTTAAACACTAAATCTATATACTCCTCATCATAAATAGACCCCAAAAGCTTGCTATTTTTGTCTCGCATTTAGTTAATAATTCCAACCCCTAACAAATTCCCTACAAATCAAAGCACTTATAAACCTCATTAATGGATGAGATAAATTAGTACCGCCAGTAATAAAGTCCAGCTAATTTTAATTCTCTATCAAATGAGACAAAGATCGTTAGAATTGGCCAACTTTAACTGCCAAAATTTTGAATAATGATTATTTTAATTAGAATTAATTTTCCAAATTCAAATGTATATCTACAATATCATTTCTATTGGAATTTAACAATTTCATCTTTTTACTAAAAGTTCAATCCACTTTTTCCATTCTTTATAAAATAATATATAATAATGATCTTAATTTTGGCTTGGATTAATTGCTTTTGAGATAATGATTGTTCTAAAATTGAATGCTCATTGTTTATTCTTTCCATTAAACACAAAAATTTCAAAGTTATCATAAAAATATATGTATCTTGTTTTAAATATATTTAATTTAATGCTATTTATAATCTTGATATATCTTTTTTAAAGCAATATTTAAATTTATTCAATATTTAATTTATATTTTTATTTCTAAATCAACTTTTATTTTTGTCATTAAGTTTTTTATTTTATAAATTTCAGTATGATTATATAAAAAATGATTTTTTATTAGTTTTAAAAATACTTTTTGAATTAGTTTACTATAAATCATGTAATTCTAATTATTTTATTTATTTGCTATATTATTATATAAAAAAATTCTTTAATTACTTATCAAAAGCTTTTTAAAATTAAGAAAATTATAATTCATATTTAAAATTTAATTGGTATTTACAATAAAAATAAATTTTTTAAAAAAATATAATTGGCATTTAAATACAATAAAAACTGAAATACTTAAAAATGTTACAATAATTTACTTTATAATATAATTTTTTTAATAATAATATTAAAAATTAAAAAAACTGATTTATCAATTGAAAGAATATGAGGTTTTACTGTTGTACTGTCAATAGATTGTAAATCTCTTTCAAAATTTCTACTTATGATAAGACTATCATTTTTTGGTTGTAAGAGAGTTTCCTGTTATTACTGAGTATTAAGTTTGTTCACTTCTTTATCGGACTCTTTTTCGTAATTAACAAAGTCTCTCTTTTTTTCTTAATCTAAGCCAAATCTTGCATAAATCTCTTCAAGCTCTTTTCTGATTACTACGAAAATGTAATTTTGATTCTAGCTAACAGTTAAATAACACTTTTTCTATTATTTATCATTTTATTAAAACTGGAAAGAACACTATGCTGCATAGCACTGAAATTAATATTCAAAACCCCAAAACCCCTTAATGAGGTTTATAAGTGCTTTCATTTGTAGGGAATTTGTTAGGGGTTGGGGTTATTAATATGTTTAATGTGAAATTTATAGTAAATTTATTTAATTTAATCACTCAAAACGCACTTTAGGATCATGTGGGAGTGGTCTGAAGTTTATCTTACTTAACCACAACTCTATCTGCTCTAATATTATGTCTGATCTAGAGTTTGGTTTTAATATTATTGATTCTGACATTTATTTTAATGATTGAGAGACTCTGGTTCTGTCTATAAATTACTTGATTCTTTGCTTAGCATCTTTCTCACACCTAGTAGAGTAGTAATCGTTGCGAGGCATATCGCACTCTATTATTATTGCTGCTAAAGCCCACACATCCCATTAATAATCTCCATCTCTCCAGTCTTCTCTTTCAGGATAATAGCCCGGAGTTCCCATAACACTTCCTAGCCTTGATACTTCCACCCTTAATGATCTCTTGAAGTCAATAATTGCCACTCTTACAGGTGAGAAGTTTATCATAACATTCTCAGGCTTCAAATCTCTATGAACAAAGCCTAACTTATGTAACTCTTTTATACCTTGTAAGGTTTAGGTTGCTATAAAAGCAAGCTACTTATGATTCCTTTGATCAGTAATAAAATCTCTGAGGGTCATTTCATAGAGTGGGAGTCTGAGAGCCACATGATCCTTGGCAAGAAGAACAGCATCTAGCTTGATTAAGTAACTACACTCTTTATACTTAGCTTAAGTGAGTACTTGATACTCATTTGTAAACTCCATCTGATATTTATCATCACTTAAGAGATAGTTGAAGGGATACACCTTGTATGCGTATTGATGATCATTGATAACTTTCTTATCAAAGGAGTCTTCTAATATTAGCTAGCTTTAAAGAGAAGTTTCTAGGTCAATTTAAGCAAGAACCGGTATTTTCTTGTATTAAATCTTGATCAGAATTTTTGTTATTTCAGAGGTCAGTTGGTTGCGTGCCTTCTTAACGTACTCTAACTCTCGAGCTTATTCAGGTACTACGACCTTAGAATATTCCCTCGCTTTTCTTTTGTTGAGAAGCTTCAGCTCAACTTCATGATTCTCAACATCTATATCTTTCTTGTGAGCTTTTAATAGATGCTTCTTTAAGTCTCTTGTATGAGAGTATTACTTATGGCACTCAAAGCAGTCATACTTTCCATCTATTCTATCATGCTTTAAGTATACAGTGGGCTTTGCTTCTCTATGCTCCTCATGTGTCTGTACCAGCTTGATTTATGAGCAAAATCTCTCTCACATAACTCACAAAAATAGACTTCAACTTCTTCAGTTTGTATTGGAATTTCATTAATACCTTTCTCCTCCTCTCTGTCTCCCACACACTTGTTTGCCATTAATTTTCTATTATTAATTTCAATTTCAATAACAGAGACATCAAGTGATAGCTCTGATAGTTCCTTATGAGGTTCATCTCGCAGCTATCACACTTTTTATTGCTCCCAAAGGTAAGTCTCATTTAGTTTTATGGAAGTGCTGTTGGTTTTCTTAAAATGTTAGCGCTCATATTTAAATTTGAATTTAAAATTATAAAACTGCCTCTATAACTGAGAGCTTATATGAGAGCTTTGCAAGCCTACAAGAATCAAGGGAAGTTCTTAGAGTATTAGCGAAGATAAATGAGCACTAAGAGACGAACCAGCTCTAAAAATGGATGAGAAAGTAACCATTTTTACTATCAATAATAAGTTGATTATAGTACGTACCGATTTAGGAGGTGCACCTAATTAAGTACGTACTGCTTTAGGAGGTATTTTGTGATTTTATGATTAAAATTAGGGTGCTCCTAATTAAGTACTAGCTTTAATTAATGCTCCTAATTAAGTACTCGCATTTTAGGAGTTGCTCCTAATTAAGTACGTACCAATTTAAATTAAAAAATATGGAACTATAACAGTAGAATGATATCAATCTCTCAAGTTTGAAACCAGTTCTCTAAACCTTCTCCATATCCTTCTTAGAGGTTGACCTCCTATAGGATGCCCATATTTAATTATAAGTTTTACAGAGGTATATAATTGAAATCAATAAACTTAAATTTGAAAATCATTTCTTATATCTGTTAACAAGATGGAGTCAATGAATGATGCATTGAAAAGAGTGCAAGCACAAGAATTGATTCAAAGATTTAGAAGCAAGGAGGATTTGCATCGCTACCTGGTGCAGCAAGGTAATGAACTCATAGTAACTAATCTTGATTATGTAGTTGGTTTGTTTCTCCCATCGATGGAAGGTACTAAAATTTCATTTATAAAGCCATACTCTGCGAAGAGAAGAAAGCATTAAAAACTTAAGATGTAAAGTTTGCAGAGATTCCAAACTATCCTGAAATCTCTGTGACTAATTTATATGATAATGCAATGAATGACCCAGAGGTTTCGTTGTACCTGCCTACAAAGAAGCAGTTGTCAAATAAACTTCCTGAAAGAAACTACTTCTTTGGCATACTTGCAACAATAAAAGGTGATTACTTGAAAGAAATTATTCAAGAATCTCATAAGAAAAGGTACAGCATCTCTTCAGAAGATAAGGATAAACAAGGGATCAAGATAAGTGAGAGCTGGCTATCAGAGCTGCAGAAGCACCCTTATATTTCAAGTAAGATTTGTAGCTTACCTCTTTAGAAAAATCTGGTACTGGCATCTTCTTGATGAAGGAATCGAGCAAGCTTCATAGAGAGCGAAAGTCGCAGACAAAGTATGAAGTTAGCAAGAGACTTTATTCAAATATTAAGCCTCCAGAGTAAATGAATATAGATGCTGGAGCTGACAGCAAGAGAAGAAACTTAGGAGGAGGGAAGCAAGAAGTAGAAGAAAAGAAAGAGAAACCAGCTCCCTCTAAAGAATTCTAAATGTGACTTATATATTCATTAACTTAACTACAAAACTTATTTATATACATTCACTCTCCCTTCTTTCGCACACTTTTAACCCAATAAATTATCTACTCTCTTCGCTGAATTTTAATAAAGTCTACTGTATCGATAGGTAGGTCATGCATCAAGTGGTATAACAGCAGTTTCTTGTAATGGCCTTTTAATATACCCCAGTAGAACTCAATTCCATTAAACTATGGACTGTAGGTACGTTGAACACTGCCGTTATTCTTAGTTGCTCATAACTCTTCCTTGTTTCTTTAGTCTTATGAACAGAAAAATTATCAACGAATAGTATAATCTCTTATTCAGGGTACTTCTCTCTCAGCTGCTCTAAGAACTTAATATACTGCTCTGTCTTAATAGAGCGAGGATGAATAACATAAGTTTCTAAACCAGCATCCTCGCTAATACTCCTAGAATTGCCATTGTTTATACCTTGACTTTCTAGTCATATACTTCTATATTACCATGCCTCTAATACCAAGATTTCTAGATAAAAGTGTTGAAGGTAAACACAGCCTCGTCAGCATGTATAAACTTAATATTATTAGTAATAGCTCTCTGCATTTAATTATAAATATAATTTAGGTTATTGTTGTAAAATGGCAGAGTGAAATCAATCACTCTCTTGATACGATTAACACCTTTGTAAGAAATACCATTTCGTTTATAGATGTTGGCTATAGACTAAGCAGAGATCTTCAACTCAGGGAACTGGCGATGAAACATAGTAGCTCGTTGGTCTAAAGAGAAGTGAGCCCAATACTTCAAAGTTTTATCATTAATAAGATAGTCAATATGCTTCTATAGAAACTTTGACTACCTCTTAGGCTAAGAATTTAGCTACTATTTCTTTAATTATAGTGCTATAAGACAGTGGGAACGAACAGTTGACTGACTTCGCTTTATGAGTAGAGCAATAGACTTATAGTTTAGTACTGGTTTGATTTATTCACTGTATATATCAACTCCATATCGCAGTTTAAACACTAAATCTATATACTCTTCATCATAAATAGACCCCAAAAGCTTGCTATTTTTGTCTCGCATTTAATTAATAACCCCAACCCCTAACAAATTCCCTACAAATCAAAGCACTTATAAACCTCATTAAGGGGTTTTGGGGTTTTGATTCCAGGAATGACCAAGTATAATAAGTTTTGTGATTGTTAATGAGAATTTTTGTGTATTATTTCTTATAGCGATGAAACACTCAGGTATAACACTCTACCAAGAATGTCAACAGAGTTGCTATCAACAAAATAGAAGTCTCGCTCGTTCTTTTTTAAATTATATTGCCCTAAAAGTTCTCTGTCTCTGAAGTAGCAATTACATTAATTTGAAGATTATGATAGTAGAATTTACACTTTTGAAATTAACTGTTACATCCCTGGCACAAAAGTAAATTCAACTCCGTAAGACTTTCCTTGTTAATCAATATTTTACAGCAGTATAGGCTCTTTTAAATGTTTTAAAGAGTATAGTTGATTTTAGACGCTTTCATGTTATAGAATCAAAACCCAAAAATCCCTTAATGAGATTTATAAGTGCTTTGAATTGTAGGGAATATTTTAGGGGTTGGGGTTATTAATTAAATGCGAGACTAAAATTACAAAATTGTGGGGTCTATTTATGATTAAGAGTATATAGACTTAGTGTTTAAACTGCGTTATGGATGTGATAATTATAGTGAATAAATCAAACCAGTACTGAACTATAAGTCCTCTTAAAGCGTAGTCCATCAACTGTTCGACCCCAATGCCTTATAGCAGTATAAATAAAGCAATAATAGCTGAATTCTATGTCTAAGAGGAAGTCAAAGTTTCTATAGAAGCATATTGACTATCTTATTAATGATAAAACTTTGTTGTATTGGGCTCACTTCTCTCTCGATCTAAAGAGCTACTATGTTTCACCACCAGTTCCCTGAGTTGAAGATCTCTGCCTAGTCTGTTGCAAACATTTATAAACGAAACTGTATCTCTTACAAAGTTGTAAATCGTATCAAGAGAGTGATTGATTTCACTCTGCCATTTTACAACAACAACTTAAATTATATTTATAATTAAATGCAGAGAGCCTAATAGAATAATATTAAGTTTATTTCATGCTGATGAAGCTGTATTTACATTCAATACATTTTTATCAAGGTCTTGGTATAAGAAGCATAGCAACATAGAAGTATATGACTAGAAAGTCAAGGTATAAACAATAGGAATTCTTGGAGGAATAAGCGAGGATGCTGGTTTAGAAACTTTAGTTATTTATCCTTGCTCTATTAAGACAGAGCAGTATATGAAGTTCTTAGAACAGCTGAGAGAGAAGTACCCTGAATATGAGATTATACTATTCGTTGATAATCTTTTAGTTCATAAGACAAAAGAAACAAGGAAGAGTTATGAACAATGTAGAATAACGCCAGTATTCAACGTACCTTACAGTCCATAGTTTAATGGAATTGAGTTCTACTGGGGTATTTTAAAAGGTCATTACACGAAACTGCTGCTATACCACTTGATTCATAACCTACCTATCGATACAGTAGACTTTATTCACATCTAAGCGAAGAGAGTAGATTATTAGTTAGCTTAAAAGTGTGCTAAAGAAGGGAGAGTGAATGTATATAAATAAGTTTTGTAGTTAAGTTAATGAATATATAAGTCAAATTTAAAATTCATTCATAAGACTGGCTTTTGCTATCTTTTCTTCCACTTAAGGCTTGCTATGGCCTATGTTTCTTCTCTTGCTGCCAGCTCCGGCATCTATGTTCATTGACTCTGGAGGTTAAATATTTGAATAAAGACTCTTGCTAACTTCATACTTTGTCTGCGACTTTCGCTCTCTGTGAAGCTTGCTCTATTCCTTCATCAAGAAGATGCCAGTATCAGATTTTTTTAAAGAGTTAAGCTTCAAATCTTACTTGAAATATAAGGGTGCTTCTGCACTCTAATAGCCAGCTCTCACTTTTCTTGATCCCTTGTTTGTCTTTATCCTCTGAAGAGATGCTGTACCTTTTCTTTTGAGATTCTAGAATAATTTCTTTCAAGTAATCTCCTTTAATCGTTGCAAGTATGCCAAAGAAATAGTTTCTTTCAGGTAGTTTATTTGACAACTCCTATTTAGTAGGCAGGTACTGTGAAACCTCTGGGTCGTTCATTGCATCATCATATAAGTTAGTCACTGAAATCTCTAGATAGTTTGGAATCTCTGCAAACTTTACATCTTAAGCTTTCAATGCTTTCATCTCTTCTCAGAGTATCGCCCTTAGAAATGGAAATTTAGTGCCTTCCATCTTTGACAAGAACAAATCAACTATGTAATCAATATAAGTTACTATGAGTTCATTACCTTACTGCACCAGGTAGCAATGCAAATTCTCCTTGCTTCTAAATCTCTGAATCAATTCTTGTGCTTGCACTCTTTTCATTGCATCATTCATTTACTCCATCTTGTTTGCAGATCTATGAAATAATATTCAAATTTAAGTTTATTGATTTCAATTATATACCTCTGTAAAACTTACTATTAAATATGGGCATCCTATAGGAGGTCAACCTCTTAGAAGGATATGGAGAAGGTTTTGAGAACTGGTTTCAAACTTGAGAGATTGATATCAATTTCTACTGTTATAGTTCCATATTTTTAAATTTAAATTGGTACGTACTTAATTAGGAGCAGCTCCTAAAATGCTAGTACTTAATTAGGAGCTTTAATTAAAGCTAGTACTTAATTAGGAGCACCCTAATTTTAATCATAAAATGACAAAATACCTCCTAAAACAGTACGTACTTAATTAGGAGCACCTCCTAAATTGGTACGTGCTATAATCAACTTATTATTGATAGTTAAAATGGTTACTTTCTCACCTATATTTAGAGCTGGTTCGTCTCTTAGCACTCATATATCTTCTCTAATACTCTTAAAACTTCCCTTGAAACTTGTAGGCTTGGAAAGCTCTCATATAAGCTCTTAGTTATAGAGGCAGTTTTATAATTTTAAATTCAAATTTAAATATGAGCGCTAACATTTTAAGAAAAACAACAACACTTCCATCAAACTAAATGAGACTTACCTTTGGAGCAATAAAAAGTGTGATAGCTGTGAGATGAACTCTCATAAGGAACTACCAGAGCTATCACTTGAGGTCTCTGTTATTAAAATAGAAATTAATAATAGAAAATAAATGGCAAACAAGTGCGTGGGAGACAGAGAGGAGGAGAAAGTTAGAAATGAAATTTCAATGTAAGCAGAGGAAGTTGAAGTATATTTTTGTGAGAAGTGTGAAAGAGATTTTACTAATAAATCTAGCTGGTACAGGCATATGAAGGTCCATAAGGAAGCTAAGCCTACTTTATACTTAAAGCACGACAAAGTTGATGGAAAGTATGATTGCTTTGAGTGCCATAAACAGTACTCTCACACAAGAGACTTAAAGAAGCATCTTTTAAAAGCCCACAAGAAAGAAATAGAAGTTGAAGATTAAGACACTCAACTGAAGTTGCTCAACAAAAGAAAAGCAAGGGAGCCTCTATAAGTTGCTGAGCTTTAACAAGCAAGCGAATCAGAGTATGTGAGGATTGCACGCAACCTATTAGCATCAGAGGTCACTAAAATCATGATTAAAATATAATACAAGAAAATTCCAGTACTTGCATAGATTGATTTAGATACTTCTCTCTAAAGCTACCTAATTCTAGAGGACTCCTATGACAAGAAAGTTATTAAGGATCATCAGTATGCTTACAAGGTATATCCTTTCAACTATCTCCTTAGTGATGATAAATATTAAATGGAGTTTACTAATGAGTATTAAGTACTCACTCAGGCTAAGTTTAAAGAGTGCAAATACTTAATAAAGCTAGATGCTGTTCTCCTTGCCAAAGATCATGTAGCTTTCAGACTACCAATCTTTGAAATGACACTCAGAGTTTTCATAACTGATCAAAGAAATCATAGATAGCTTGCATTTATATCAACCTAAGCTATTTAAGGTATCAAAGAGCTTCAAAAGTTAGGCTTTGTTCACAGAGATCTCAAGCCTGAGAATATAATGTTGAACTTTTCACCAGTAAAAGTAACAATTATTGATTTCAACAGAGCCTTAAGAGTGGAAGTATCAAGGCTTGGAAGTGTAATGGGAACTCCAGGATATTATTCGGAAAGGGAAGACTGGAGAGATGGAGACTAACAGTAGGATGTGTGGGCTTTAGCAGCAATAATAATAGATTGTGATATGCCTCGCAACGATTACTACTCTACAAGGTGCGAGAAGGATGCAAGACAAAGAATAAAGCAATTTATTGACAAAACAAGAGTGTCTCAATCAATGAAGCAAATGGCAGAGTCAATAATAATAAAACCAAACTCAAGATCAGAAATATCAATAGAGTAGATAGAGTTGTGGTTAAGTAAGATAAACTTCAGACCTCTCCCCCATGATCCAAAAGTGCATTTTGAGTGATTAATTAAATACATTTACTATATATTTCACATTAGAGCCTATTAATAACCCCAACCCCTAACAAATTCCCTACAAATCAAAGCACTTATAAACCTCATTAAGGGGTTTTGGGGTTTTTAATGTAATCGTTAATTTTGTTAGTAAGAGTCTTCATTTTTTAAACTTTACTCTCAATAGAGTATAAAATCAATAGTTTCCTGCTGTTCACTAAAGTGTAGCTCATTTGAGTTTAGTTAGTTTGCAAAAGTATGTACTCTCTTACATTTTTCTAATTTCTACTAATTCATAAAATGCTTGTATTGTATTGTAATACAATTCAAAATCACTCATAAAATTCTTATGAGTTAGCTAAGACATAATCATTATTCCAAAACTTAAGCCTAGAAAAATTATGAAATAGGCAACGAAAAGCTTTTAATAGATACCAATAATCCTTGGAGCTTTTTTAATTTCATACTCACTCTTTAAATTGTTAATTTGCTTTAGATTTTTAGAGTTCGAACTTGATGCGCTTGAGGCAGTCATAGTACCTTCCATATCTATTTAGTTTTTTAAATCATCTAAATTCTCACTTTACTCATCTTAAATTGAGTCGTTTTTAATATTCAATTTTTCTCTCTTTATCAAGGAAAAATAGAAGAATATATAAATTAAAACTTAGCTTTAATTAATGATTTTTTGAAACTAAATTGAGAGAATATTTTTTTTAAAAATTCATCATTTAAAAAAAGAAATAGATTTAATTTAATTTAGATTTTATATAAATAAATAAATAAATTAATTTACTTATTTTACAAAAATACTTAAAATAAAATTAAGACTCCAAAGTTGAAGTATTTATGATTTTTTAGATACCTTGAATCTCCCTTCATATTAATTTTCATAGACCTCTATTTGAGAAAATTGGATCCTCTTTCATGATTGTTTCCACCAGAGATATTTAAGTTCATTGATCTTGTAAAAATAGATTCTTATTCTAAATCTCCTTATGAGATATCAGAAGGAAGTGAAACTTAAAAAAAAAGTAAATTACTAAATGAAAACTATATATAAGTGATATAGGATTTAGTGATTTCAATAATTTAATTGATTTTAAATATATTGTATATTTTAAATTATTTAGAATAGGATATGAGATTTAAATTTAAATAATTTTATATTTTTAAACAAATAAAGCTTGGCATTTATGGAAAATAATTAAAAATTCCTGAGCTTGTTATACTAACGTATAAAATATAAAGAATGTATTTTTTTAACATTATATTTAATTATTTTGTACATTTTTAATGATTTATTAATAATAATTAACTTTGTTTGGAAGAGTATCTTCATGAATAAATGAATTATTGTTGTAAAATAAATTTGAAAAACTATATATGTATATATTAAATAATTTATATAAATCTGTCGTCGTTAATTTGTCTAAACCAAGACTAAATGGTAATTTTGATATAATACTCCATATTAACTGAATTTAAAAGTAAAAGTTCTTTTTTAATTTATTAAAAGTGATTTATCGATTATAATTAAGGGTGTTTAATTTAGCTTAATATAATGTAAAAATAATAAATCTTTTCATTTCTATACTTTAGTGTGATAAAATAGTACATCAAATATTTTAATGCAGTTATTTTTAATTTAACAATGATGATTTAGACTGGTTTGGATATAGGCAACTGCAAATAATTAAATTAATTAGTTTATAATTTCAAATGTATTCCTACAATATAATATAAATTATAATTCATAGGTACTATCTTAGCCCATATTTAGTTCATTCAAAATAAGTTCTGTTGTAACTCCAGTTTTGAAAGAGCTGTCTTTACTCAATTCGTCAAGTTAAGTGCACAACTAAAATATAAATTGCAATATATTTAAATTATATAATTACTCTTAGCTATTTAATAAATTAAAAGAAAAAAATCTGCATTTCTCAAATCATAAGAATTGTTGAACTTTAAAAATCCTGACAAGTTAATGAAAATTATAATTAATATTTTAGTTTTGAGATCCGCATTAAATCTTTCCCTTCCAGTCAGTTAAAATGGTAAATATATCATTACTCTGCACATCTTAATCCTTTATAGCCATAGTCTCTGATTATTTAATATACGCATTAAGCATGAGTCCCTACAATTAATCGTAGAAAGGCTAAACATAGAAATCTACAAGTATTATAAAGCTATTTTAATCCTTCATCCACAAATTCTTTTTTTATTGATAAAATTTGATGACGTCCTTTTTAGGAAGAAGTGCTCGAGGCAAGCGTTATGAGACTACTCATCCATTACGCTTGGAAATAATATTGAAATATTTGCGTTTTATAATTTTTCTAAATTATGTCTTGTCATCATTAATATTTCATTATTTACTTATGCGATTCTTCCCATACTCTTTTTGGAAGCTCTTAAAACAATAAAAACAACAAAAGTAATTTTATTAAAGTTTATTAAATTAATCCTTATTTTTAAGATTTTATTATGACATATATTGTAAATCCATAATAAAAAGAATTTAATTTGTTTAATTAAAAGCAAAATTTATTGTTAAAAAATCAATTTAAGGTTATACAATAATGTTTTAAATTTAGAATTAATTATATAATACAACACAAAGATAACTCTGAATTTTAATTTTAATTATTGATATTATTATGTCACAGAATAAAATCCTGATATTTCTAAAGTTTTGCCAATTTTTAAATATCATTAAGAAAAATAGTTTGAGAAAAATTCAATCAACTTCAAGGATCAAATTATTATGTATTTTTCTCTGAAAATAAATAAAGGAGTTTTAATTTTTATTTATCATCTAGTAATAACATATTTTCAGAATTAAATCTGATTAAAAATAAGCTTCATTAAATTAATTCGAAACTAATAATTTAATTAAAGATAAATATGTATTTAAGAATCACTTGTAGAAGTAATATTGGTTACTCTTAGAATAATTAAAAAAATTAAATGGATTTTATTATTTACAGCACTAATTTATTACTTCGTAGAACAAGTTTATATTAATTTATATTTAATTCGGCTAAATTGATAAAATATGTTCTCTAATAAAAGTAAAGTCAATTTGATCTAGAGATGAGATAATAAAATGCAGCCAAAACAAAACAGCTAATTAATAATATTCTATTAATGTATCGTTAAGGACAATAAAATTTAATACATCTATATTTAACTACAACTAATATGATTTAAATATATTTAATTTATAAAATCTTCCAATTTCGAAGAAAAGAATCCAAAAATTGTGAATATCTCTATTTAAAATATCCAGATACTATGATATTTGAATAATAGTGTAAGTTTTTGATTATTATACATAGAGAAGTATTATGGAAAGTGAACTCATTTCTTAGAAGGATGATAATTAGTAAATAACCATAAATTTAATTACTTTAATAATTAGAATAATTTTGGGGTTGAATAGCGCCAATTTTTTTATTTAAATCAAAGAGCTCATTTTGAAATTCAATAGATCTCAAATTTAAAATCCTTCTTTTCTAAATAGTCATGCTTAATTCATTTTGCTCTTTAAGGGAATCATTCTCATAATTCATAATATGCTTAAGAAATTTATAGTAGATAATTATGATATTATAATACGTGGGTTATAGCTCCCTGCTTTATCTGTATGCTTTATCAGCTTTTAACGAACTTTTTGAAATTTTCATACTTAATTAGTGAAGCTTCTAGAATTCTAGATCTTTTTCCTTGTTTGCAATCATTCTCCAAAATAATTCACAATCATTCACAGTTTGCTCTATAAAATAATACATATTGCTTAGCTTCTTTTCGGTGCTTATAGACTTCTATATTTGAAGTATATCCAAACTTTATGAGCTTAAATTTCTGATTCTGTGGTTTACCTTATTAAATATGATCTTTTAATAGCAAAAAATGGCAAATTGTTCTTATTTGATTGAGTTTTTGATTGATAAAAGTAGTATTAAGTTTAGTATTTTGCAAAGTTGAAATCAAGAAAAGAGCCTTAAGATCTTTCTCTAGGATATCAGTGACTATATAAGACTAGATAATTCTCATTCTATGTTATTGAAGATCTACAAATGATATATCAAGCCAGTTTAATAGCAAATTTAGAGAGAACTATTAGGGATTCTTTATTTTATTTAGTGAACCTTAATATTCCAAATTTAGATCACTTTTTTTTATCTTTTTGGGAATGATCAACTTCTAACAGCTTCTCGTATTCCATTCCAGCTTTTGATAACTTAATTTCCAATAATATTTCTTTTTGCTTATCGTCCTCAATATTTTTCATCATATTCTCGAAGGATCAAATGCATTTCTTGTTTTGACAAATATTTTTATGCGTCTTCAGCAATCAAAATTATATAATTCACATTTATATAATCCACTTCAATATTAATTAATCTAGAAGGTAAATCCCATAATGCATTCAAGCATCCAGCAAGCGTAGATTTCTTTTGCAGGAATGTTTTTGATTGCTAGAAAATTTGAATTTAACTTATTGTTCCAGCTATTTTTCTTGAGTACATACACTAAGTTTGCTAGTCCTATATTTATTAGAAAAGAAACTAAGAAATCCCCATTTATCAATTAAAAGCTTAAAGCATTAATCTTAACACTTAGGGCATAATTAAAAGCACAAATTGAAGTACCTGTGACTTCTATTTCTGAAAGAATCTTCGAGAAATTGTAAGATTGATTGAATCTTAAGTAGAGCTAGACGAGGTACATCAAACTAGCGCATACAAACATAATTGACGTAATTGAGTCTGGAAGAGCTGAAAAGTATATTACATAGCCGAAATATTTGAGAAGCGGTAAAATTAAGGTAATGGTCTTTTAATTTGATAATATTCCAGTTTCTCCATTAATCCTCATGAACTAGAAATTACTAAATGTTCTCGATAAAATAAGAATTCAGAAAAAATGCAGCAATGCCAAATGAGGATACTAATTTAGAATTTCAATTGAATTTGGAAATTGAATTATAATTAAAATAGTATTATTTCAAATTAGTGGCAGTTCTCATTCGCAGCAAAATAGCTCGACTTTTGTTGGACGGTATAATTTTTAATATTGAAGAAGTTTTTAATTTAAGTGAAGTTATCTCGCTCCAGGAATGCGATAAAATAGTACCGCCAAAAGTAAAGTCTAACAAATTTTTAATTCTCTATCGAATAAGCACAAGATCTTTTAAATTGGCCAACTTTAACTGCCAATAATTCGAAATAATACTATTTTAATTAATATTAAATTTCCAAATTCAAATATATTTCTATTTATTGCAGAGTCGACGTTCCCTCCAGTCAAGCATTTAAAGTAATCTGTTGTGGTTGGGCAAAATATATTTACTGTTTAAACTGCAATTATTGAAGTTAAAAACCAAAAATTTTTTAAATTTTCATAATTTACAAAATCGACAGAAGACAGAGTTTAATATTTTTTCTCAAGTTTTGAATAGAAAAGGTAAAATTATTAGGCATCCTAATATCTATAAACTTTTAATATAAATTGAAATTTTATCATATCTTTATAATTATTTTTCTTAAATACTAACTGATTTCTAATTATAGTTGAGAAACAAGTATGGACTGAATACAAGACGATAATCATAATATATATTTTCCATGCCTATCCTTTCCTTCTTGGTTTCTTAGGATTAGTTGTGAAAAGAAGGATGAAAAAGTATATTAATCCAAGAAACAAATTTAATCCATAGTTAACCTCGTTGATGAATAAAGTCTCATTTACAAATACAGTAAGATTTAGTTTTGTTATGTAAAGCATATAAATATGTGAGTCAGATTTATATAAGAGGATTTGTTAAAAATAGAATTATAATATTAATGATACATAATGAACAAAGTAATAATTATATCCTTAAAAGGCATGATCAGCGTTTCAATTGCTTTTTTGCTGAGATGATGCTTATGGAAGAGGAGTCGGAAGAGTCATTCATTCACGCAAAACTGGCTTTGAAGAAAACGGGTTATTTGATAACATGAATTTAGATTGGAAGGAAAAATATATTTAACATAAAAAATTAATTTTTGTAGAAATAATTAATAAATAAGGAGTTTATCATTAATAAGTAATTAAGATATCAAAAGAAGGTAAATCATAATTAAATGCTAAATATTAGGGAAGTTGAGTAGAATAATAATTTACATATTTAAAAAACATTTATGCGAAATAATGAATTATATTAAATTAAATTTTAAGTTATTTTATCATGATTATGTTACCCATTATGTAAAGTAGGGTATTATGGTGTAGGGCCAGTTTGCTGGTAATATTGCCCATCTGGATTTATAGACACCGGAGTAGACTGCTTGAAGCCATCATCCTATGGTAGAGGAGTTGGGTATACTTCGAGGTCATCTTGTGATAATGACAACAAGGATACAGGTTGTGAAGAATGGGGATTGCTTTGGTATCCCAAATGTAAAGAAAGTTTCCATAACGCTGCTTGCTGTGTATGCTCTCCTGATTGCTCTAATGGGTAAAATGACATTAGTGTATCATGCTAGAAACTCACCTATGGAAGAGGCGTTGGGGAACCACTTGGCTGTTCAGCTGATGAAGAAGAGCAAGCTGCTTTGTGCTAAACTCCTTGCAAAGCTGGATATGATGGTGTTAGCCAAGTCTGCTGGGAATAATGCCCAGCAACAATGCATACATGCGGAGCTATATGCACTAAAGACGCTGATGGTTGCACTGACGAAGTAAAGGATATAGTGAGCAATGTTGTTGCAGTAGCTGTTGATGCTGCAATTGCAGCTGTAACTGGAAGCCCTTTAAATATCCTTGATATCATTGAGAAATTAGAAAAAACCGCAATTGACCTCGCTTACTCAATATGTGATAAGCCCAGTGCTATTTAGTATATGCAAGGATTCTACCAATGAAACTATGATTAATAAACTACTTGATAGTTTTCAAAGAACCAACAATTATTTATTTCATATCAAATCTTAAACATATCTATTTGTTATCAATGAGAGAATTTTAGTTATGAAAAGTTCATCTTCCTAGTCTTAGAGATCAACTATTCTAAAATAAACTATCAATACAATGTTGGTTATATAGTCTATACATAAACTATTTTACTCAAATTAGATTAAATCATTTAATAAATAATACATCTTAAGTAAAAGTTTAGCATTACACCTGGTATTTATGGATTGAAATGAATTATTGAGTGCACGATTTGGAAGATATCACCCCTCCTTTATAATGAAAAATTATGCTTACTTTAATTTATTTTCTTATAAACTAATGGAGTTGTTAATTTATAATATAAAACAAATTAAAAAATAGATAAAAATAATTTTATTTACTTAAACAAAATATGCATGTTTGAAAATTTTTAATTTGATTAGATTGGTAGTTTTCAATATAATTTAGTTTTACGAATATAATATAATACAGAAGAAGAATTATTTGAAATATAAAATTATTAATTTTATTTTTTTAAAGTAAAAATAGGGAGGCTAAGTTATCCTCTTATATGCATTTCAAATATCAGATTGAATAATTAAGCTAATCATTCTAAAAAAATATAAGATATTTTTGATATATTTTTTTTAAATTTAATAACTTAAGTTTAAGGTTTTTTTTTAATTAGAGGAATTTCAACTTATAGCTAGTTTTGTTCTTAGTCTCTGTCATTATTTTAGAAATAGGATATTAGATTACGTTTAACAATTAAATTTAAATAATATTACAATTCTTTGGAAAATATAAGTTTAATAATATTTTTAGATTAATAGCTGACTTAAATATAGTAACATATTCTGCAAGTATGATTTTATATATTGAATTATTTTAAAACATATTTATTTCTATTCCAAAGTTTAATCCGCAATTATAATATAATTTTAACTTTTAAATTCTCAAACATCCAATCTAATTCATATTCATGATTAAATTCTTGATTTTTTAGTGATGAGTTCTGAAGTAGTCATAATTTGAGCTTCTTTTGAGTTAATAGTGCTCTACCATGAAACTAGGGAACCTAGTTTCAAGTGAGAATGCACAGTTGCTTGATTATTTGGCGAGTCCTTCATCTCTCCTTTTGATTAGACAACAACTTTATATAGCTTATCTATTTAATGATTTAAGATTATTTATTTTAGGTTTAGCTGCGATGTTTGATAGACTAACCCAATTACCCTTAGGGAAGTAAGATTTGAAAGTTTACTCCATCAGCTTGTACCTCTAAGATTGGGCTGACTTTAATAGCTCCGCCTACCATAAAGGTGCTTGGTAGTATCATCTTAGAGATTATCATCATCTGGGTAGTATAATAAAATATTAGGTAATTTAATTACCAATAAGCTTTAGTAGAAGAATGGGTCAATACATGAACCACCGTTTTAACTGACTTCAAAGAGACAAGTGTACATGTGTCTTAAATGATGAAATCTATCTCTGATTGATTGGAGAGCCCACTGCTTGTATTAGCCAGTAAGAAGTTATGGCTCTGATCTGTCACAAACAGTGTTCTCAAAAGTAAGGTTTTAATGAGCTCTAGCTAATGGGTAGAAAGTTGCAAGTTGAATCCATCTAGCGCACATTTCATAATAATTATAATATAATTTTAAGAAACTGAAAGAAATCTTGAGATTTAAATATATTGTATTTAATAGTTTGGCATTATTACATTTTATTTTGATTATTGATATTAATTTTAATTATTTAATTTTTCCTTGATTTCATCATCTTTAGTCTTTCCGAAGAAGCCGCACACGTGAGCACCAACACGGGGAAGACCAAAAATGCTCATGTTCATCATACCAGCAATCGAGTACCTCATGTACTCCCACTTTCTCCAATTATCACCGAGTCAGTGAGAAGCGGATCTACCTGAAGAGGCGAAGGTGCTTCTTGTAAGAATATATGGTCTATGGTCTCTTTGCTTCCATCATAGTAACATGCTCGAAAGTTTTCTTAGCCATCATTAATCCGTACAAACTGTGAACATTTAGAAATTTATACTTGAAATTGTATGGATTAATTCATTAAACTTAAGAATTGTAAGAGATCTCACCAAGACTTGGGATTGTTGAGTTGAGGGAAAGAGTCATGTAGTTGAAGTTTCCATTGTAAGGTCCTGGCTTTTCATCATAAGATTGAACGTAACCTGGAATGAATGGGAGCATAAAGGTACTCCCTACTGATTGATCCTTGAATTCATAGTACAAGTCAGAAGTTTCATCATCAGACATCAATCTTTTCTTTGCCAAAGTTGGAGTTACTGGCTCAGCATCATCTGGCTTAATCTCACCATGACCAAAAGTAGTTGGTTCTTTCATGTCGATCCAGATAAATAATTCATAAAAAATGGAGAAATAAAATTAATAAATTTATTTTTACCATCGTAATCAACTAAGTCTCTAAGCTTTTAAAGACCGTATGTCCAGAAATCAAGTGACTTGGGGTTGAACCAATCAATGAAAACAGCTTTATCTGGCCAGAACTTAGAAATAATCTTGTTGTTATAAGACTTGCTCTTATACATGGATGATTTAATGAAAAGATCCAATTCTTTGCTTCCCTTTTGATAAAGATCATCGTTGACGTCTTCAGCTGAAATAGCAGCATCTAAAATAACTACCAATTTTTGATTGGCATCATGAAGTCTCTTAGCTAAGCCTTAGATATCTCCAAAGGCTTTGGTGTCAACTGAGAAATGAAATCTTTGTAACTCTTAATGAAAGGAATATCCAAACACATTGTTTCAAGAGGCATACTAGCAGCGTAATAGTTGTCGATAACTTTCTCAACCATATCTTGATTAATGTATTTCCACGAAGCTTGTTACCAACCGAGGGTCCAGAAAGGTGGAAGGTTTGGCTTTCCGAACATGCTTTGATATTATTGTACAATTGACTTTGCTGATCCGTGGACGAAGAAATATACTTCGATTTAACCTCCAATTGTGATGTTAAGCAAATTTATATGTTATTCATCTTAAATAATATTAAATCAATTATTTTCTAATGTAACTCAAGATACTTGATCCATCATCTTAAAACTTAAGGACTGGTGATTAGGCATTAGAATTTTTATTAATTAAAAAATAAATTTATATACAATATACTGTAAGTTTCTGAAGAACATACCAATATAGTCACCTTAATTTTTATATTCATATAAAATTATTACATTATATAATAACCTTTGTTTTAGGCTTGAACGAGAACGAATGGATGAACACCATATGTACCTTTTCTACTTGTGCCGTCATCTACTGGACTGTTAAGACCAATAGCCCACATAGTCCAGGTTCACTCTTCAAGTTGGAAGTCGTGAACTCTTTCTCCAAATCCGTATACTCTCTGAGAAGGGAGTTAGAAGTCCATTAAAATAAACTTGTCCATTACAACAAAAGACTATACCTTTGTTGTGAGTAAGACATTTTCTTGATTAACTGAATCCTTGAAAGTGAAAGAGAATTGATCCTATTCAAATTCAACTCCTATCATGTCTAATTCATAGTGTTGTCACCTTTTGGCTTTGGAACTGCTTATTCAGGAATAGAGAATCTAGGCTTGTCAGAATCAGTAATAACCAAGTGAGCAACCCTTCATGATACAAGATCAAATTAGAAATTGAGGTTCTTGTTAAATAAGTTGTTGTCACTATTTGGTATTACTTTTGAGTCAATACCAAGTTTCTTTGTGCCATCCTTCAAAACAGGAATGACTCTATTTAAAGCTTGAATATGAAGGTCATGATCGTAAGTTTCTGGTACTTGAATCAAATCGCTCATGTTTGATTGTAAGAATACATAACTATTAGTGATGTATGGATTATAGTGAGGGTAGGTAAATGGATTATACGGGCTATCTTACTTCTTAAGTGTCAATGGCAATACTATGGCTTGAATAATGACAATAAGAATAAGCAGACCAATAATTCTGTACTTTATTCACTTTTTCTTTTTTAATTGATCTTTGTCAATTATTCTACTGTAGTCTCTACCAGCATTGGTGTCTGGGCCTTGTTGTCCTTTTCATTTTCGAGCAACTCAGATTGATTATCTTCGTCCGCAAATGGCTTCATAAAATATCTCCTATTTAATAATAATTTAAACGAAGATCCATACTAATATCCTATAATTTTAATAAAATTGCTTTCCAATGGATGTGCTATTCCCTGATCAAATGAAATTAAACAAAAATATGCAAAAAATAGATGAATTTAAAATTAAAAATTGTTTGTGATGATGAAATGCATGAAATAATAAATATCCTAAAATACAAACAATTTTAAAAATATAAATTTAATTAATTCAAGTATAATTAGTTAAATTATTCCAAAAAAATTTTAACACTATTCCATAATCAATAAATATTTTGGATTTGTAATTTTTCATAATTTTTTAATTAGTTTAATGACGAAAATAGGAATTAATTTTACAGTTTTAAATGAAATTACTTATCAAATATATTAACGTTTATATCAAAATATTACATTATTCTGTAAAATTCTCAAAGTGGTTTTAATTTTTAATTATTAAGTTTTACTATGCGTTTTAGAATTAATTATTCATAAAGCTGTTGTGAATGTGATTTATTTGATGATATTCATGCACAGTGCAGATTTTGGTTCCCACTTAAGTCTGTCAGTTTCTTATTTAAGTGTTGCTTGACCCATTTCAAGGGTGATCTATGAGTTGTAGAAGGATGCCTTGACATTGTAGGTTAAATCAATTTACAAAGCTTTATCGTAGTAGAAGTACACTTTTCCAAGATAGTCGTTTTAGTTAACTGCAGTGCACCCCTTTTCGAATTATCCCAAATTAATCAAAATAATAAATAAGCATATAGTTGGTAGCTTGGAATGTTGGAAGTATTAAGAGTTCAAGGTCTCCATCAGCTCTTGCAATAAAGTTATATCCATTGAAGTTTCCAGCAATTTCTAGCGTCTCTCCATCTTCATTCACGTAGTTTCCTCTAGCTTTCCAGTAAAGATAACCTAACTTTCCAGCCGCTAAATCTCAAAAAATGTGCAATTTAACTGGTTAATCTTGCAAGTCTTTTGATGTCTTGAAGTCCATTATTGATTGAGCTTCCTACCATGGAACGATGTATCCGTTTCTTAAATGGAGGTAGGTCTCGTAAACTTTTGTAGACATGTTATAGAATTAACCAGTACTTTCAATACATTCAGTCTTTCTGATGATATCACACCAGATTCCTACTGGGAAATAGAATTGAGTTATGTTTTGCTTTTAGAGTTCAGAGTTATAAAAAATATCAATCAAAAGTATCATTATATTTATTATAAATGATAAACTTTCGAATAAAATGTCACATTAACGAAGTTATATTTATATTTTTACAGTGAGAGCATCTCAAAGCATAACATTTTGAGTAACATTAATGTATGCATTCTTAACCTCTGGGGACTCGAAGAATATTGGTCTATAGAAAGTACCTTTACTGGAGTAGCTGACTTTGAATAATTGAGTATAGTAATATCTGATAAGTGAGTACTTTAGTTTAATGGCAGATCTGAAAATATCAATGTATTTTTGACCTGGCTCATATTCAAGATCTCCCCAAGCCCATAGCTCCTAAGCAACTTACTATTATTAAAAAAATTAAAACTTGACCCTAATTGTTGTGATTTCTTGAGGATGGGTAGTAAGCACCAACATGATGCCATCTAGCGCAGAGTTCTGGGTTAGTGTAACCAATAAATTCACAAATATCTGCACCAGCCAATGGAATACCGAAGATATTCATCATCATTACTCCTGAAATAGAGTAGCCCATATGCTTGTCTTCGGAGAAGTTGTCTCCAAACCATCTTGAAGCGAATTTACCCATACCAACGAATGAACTTCTTTCAATGATGAAAGTTCTCATGTTTTTGCTCTAGAAGTATTCATGAGTTGCTTTGACTTCTTGAGTACCATAATAACTATGAGCATCCAATTGCAAAACTCCATTGCTGTGAAGAGTGTCGAGTGGCATTGATTTTATTTCAAGATCTCTACCAGTTGGTGTGTAAGGCAAGTTTTGTTTAACCTGCTTATCAACAAGTTGGTTTCTATAGCAAGCTCCTTGGCAGAAGTTAGAAGCCTCATTCATGTCCTCCCAGAGACCATCAAAGGCAACTTGGGTGTGGACATCATCTAAGTGACCTTAGAACCATTTGACAGTGTCTGGATTCGTTTAATCAGGGAATGATGCGTCGTTTTGCCATACTTATCCAATGAATGGCTCGCCATTGATTGTGGTAAGCAGATTTATATTTCATAGCATATTTTTAGTAAATCAAAATGGTGCTTGAACACCTTAATCATATTAAAATAAATTGTTTTAAGCGGTAAATTAAGATTTTTATTAATTACATAATAGTTGATCTTGAGATTTGATTAGAGGAAAAATAAGATTAATTAAAAAGTGATAATACTACGTATTGCTTGGAATTACTTTACTTTTATCTCAATTAATAATAAACTTTTTCAAATAATTTTTAAGTAAAAATAAATCTCGTTACAATATAGAATAATTATTAATCAAATGTACTTTTAAAGAGACACTGATATCTATAAATTTTTGAAAATTTAACATCTATAAATATCATTTTATCAATAAACTTTCTCATATAGTTTTTATATGGTGTTAAATTAAAATTTATTAAGATTCTAATCATGAGCTTCTTGGAAAGCTTTGTAATCAGAATCAGGTCTGTAAGCAATACCAGCATCAACAATAGGTACGTACTTTCTACCACTCTTTTGTAAATCATCAACGAATGAGGGAAGGTCCTTGAAATTGACTTAATCAAATTCAAATGATCTATACATGTTCATCCAATCGATATCTGACCATTAAACATCTAATGGAAGTTTGTTGTCGTCATAGCCCTAAACAACAGCCTTGAGCTTGTCAAGAGTATCCTAACCTCATCTGCATTGATTCCAACCTAGAGCCCATTGTGGGACCATCGTTAGTCTACCGATTAATCTGAAGTAATTGTTAACATAATCATCTGGAGATTGAGCTTGAATAACATATAAAACAATGCCATTATCTAAATAATGAAAATGTAATAGATATCAGCAACACCACCAGTAGCAATTGTTGAGATGTCAATTGAGCCCTTAGCTTGATTGTTCTTAACCCACCAATCTTGACCGTGTGCTAACTTGTAGAGAACACCAGTCCACGCGTCTACTTTATGTTTGTACAGGAAGAATGGATGAGTTCCGTACATGTTGCTTCCTGGCAGAGTTCCAGTTTCCTCTGGAGTTGGTTGATCTCTGCTCCACATGCTGTAAACTCCATCCTTGAGGAAGAAGTCTTTGTTTGCTCTTTCACTGAGACCAAGGATGCCTTGAAAGTCATCACCTGGCATGGTGTTTGCTTGGAAATTGATCCAGTTCAAGTATTGATCGAAGATCATTCCCTTGATTGAGAAAACTTTTGATGGATCTGAAGCTGATCTGTTCTTGAAGTTCACTTGGATGGATCTATTATGATATTTTTTAACAATTAAATTTCAAATATAATCAAAACCCCAAAACCCTTAGTGAGGTTTATAA
The DNA here is from genome assembly GCA_000711775.1 of Oxytricha trifallax. Taxonomy (NCBI): domain Eukaryota; phylum Ciliophora; class Spirotrichea; order Sporadotrichida; family Oxytrichidae; genus Oxytricha; species Oxytricha trifallax. Next base: position 40,979 of record ARYC01018024.1, read on the forward strand.
GTGCTTTGATTTGTAGGGTATAGTTGGGGTCTTATTGGGGTTAGTAGAGAAAACGCAGGTTTTTTGTGAATTTAATGAATATTTAATAATTATTAGTGAACTTAATTCAAACAAATTTTATCTGCTTATCTTTGTGGTACCTCTTGAATCTAGCTATCTGGAGTGGCTCATGTATATCTTCTAAAGATTATCTTGGATATGCTGGAGCTCTAAAGATTATAATCTCTACAAATCTTTTAATTTCATTGCAGACATCTTCCTATTATATATGTTTAGAAGCCAAACTTATTGATTATTTTTCGTGCTTTGTTCCAAAGTACGACATACTTTTCATATCGCAATCTAAGATTATGGCAGCAACTGCCCAAATATCCCATTAAACAGAGCCATTAGTCCACTTCTCCATTATTCGAAAGTATCTTGGTGTGCCAATCACCTTAGCCAAAGTTACTATTTCTTATCTTATTGCTCTATTGAAATCAATGACTACAATTTCTAATGGAGAGAGATTTAACATAACATTTTCAGGCTTCAAATCTCTATGTACATACCCAAGTTCATGAAGCTCTTAAACACCCTTAATAATTTCTAACAGTATAGTATCTCATTTTAATCATCTGAGTATCTATTATGATAGAGATACTCTCTCAAAGTCATTTCAAACTTTTTCAGTCTTAATGCAACAAAGCCATGCCCAAGAATAACTCCATCAAGTCTAAGTAAGTTCTTAAACTATTTTTTCTAAGCCTCCCTCAGTATTATGTATTCGTTTGCAAATTCATTTTGATACTGCTCGTTTTTAATGAGATATTTAAAAGGATATACTTTGTAAGCATACTCATCAACCACTATAAGCTTAGCCTTGTTTGGCAGGTCAAAATGCAAGTAATTTTCAATACAGCTTTCAATATAAACTGCATTCAATGCAGGTATATGCATAGCTCTCTCTTAAAGACATGCTATAAGAGTACCATTTGCTGGCTGATTCATTGATTCAAAATGCTTCTGCCTCTTGAGCCTTTCCTCTTGTTGTCTTTATGACGCAAGAGAGTTATTTTTTCTTTTAGCAGGTACAAGCTTTTAAGTTTCCTCATCTTTAATCAGGAATTCGCTTAAATGATGCTTCTGCATATGCCTCTTTACTTTGGCTGAGTGAGTATAAGACTTCACTTCATGAATGTTGTGCACTAATATTTACCATCTATTTTATCATGCTTAAAGTAGATCTTATCTCTACCAGAGTGTACCTCTTTGATGTGCCTCTTCAAGCTAGACTCAGTTGAGAAGAAATTTTAGCAATCTTCACATTAAAATGTTTTAAATTTTTCTATTTGTTGCTGTTCTTTATCTTCCTCAACTTATTCAACTTATGTTTAAACTCCTATCTCTGCACTCTACTTCTTGTATTAAACTTAAATTTTAAAGACCTCAGCTTCAAACTCTAGAGCTCTTAGCTCAACCTCCTTCCCTCCTTCTCAATATAAATTACTTCTGGTTTCTTGGAGGAGCCAAAGTTTAGCAATGATTATCCACTGCTTAGAGAAACTGCTTTTCGATTTAAGTTAGCCGCCATGTTTAAATTCATATTTAAAATTCTATTATAAAGCTCTAGTAACCTTTCTGGTTATAGCAACTCTGAATATGAGTTGATACGTCAACAACTATGGTTGAATTTAAGGTGTTAGAGATCATATTTATGCTTAGTTTATAAATATAATTTTTCTAATTTCATACTTTATAATTTCGATCATGGTACCAACCAAGTATAAAATCGGATTGGTACTGGTACCAATTAGGTTTTGAACCGTTTTGGAACTTTTCGATTAAAACCTCATTAGTTTAAAAGTAGGTACTAATTAAGTTTTGGTACAATTAAATTGTACCAATTAAAATTAAACGAATTTAGTACCGGTACTAATCAAATTTAAACAAATTTAGTACTAATTTAATGGAACTAAATTGATAAAAATGAAGCTCCATCTCTGAAATTTGTTACAGCTTCTGCCAGCTTTCTCCACGTATCCTTACCAGGTTGACCTCCTATAAGATGCCCATATTTAATACGAAGATTTTTAACAGTAGGATCCAGAACTCTATATATTATAATTTGAAATTCAATAAGAAGAGAAGGAACAAGGATGGAATCTATAAGTACTGCAATGAAGAGGGTTGAAGCTTAAGAAATGATCTCAAGATTTAGAAGCAAGGAAGATCTCTATCGATACCTCACTTAGCATGGTAAGCATGTGAAATATACTCAATCATATGCTATAGTGGGTTTATTCCTTCCAACGATGGAAGGTACCAAAATTTCATTCTTAAAAGCTATACTCTGCGATGAGAAGAAAGCTTCAAAAACAGTGAAATAAAGTTGATAGATATACCAAACTACCCAGAGATTTCAGTCACTAATCTCTACGAGGATGCGATGAAAGATGAAGAGTTGGTAGTTTATCTTCCTACCAAGAAACAACTTTCTAACAAGCTTCAAGAAAGGAGCTTCTTCTTTGGAGTTCTTGGCACTTTAAGAGAGAGTTATCTCAGAGAGATCATTAAAGAAGTCACAAAAAACGCTACTCTATTTCTCCTGAAGATTAAAAGAAGCAAGGCATACTAATAAGCGAGACCTGGCTCGCTGAGCTTAAGAAGCATCCATTCTCTCTCGTAAGCTTTGATTCTTAACTTTGTAGGGAAACCTGGAACTGGTATATTCCTAATGAAAGAGCATGCGAAGGTTCACAGAGAGGGAAAGTCATAGACTATTTATGAAGTGAGCAAGAGGCTTTATAAAGATGTTTAAAAGCCAGAAGAAATGAACATAGATGCAGGAGCTGGCACAAAGAGAAGAAATATGGGCCCAAGCAAGCCATAAGAAGAGGAAAAGAAAGAGAAGCCAAACCCCTTTATGGGTTAGTTTAATATGTGAACTTATTCATTCATTTAAATCTAAAACTTATTTATAAACATTCATTCGTCCCTCTCTCGCACAGACTGTTGTCTTATCTACGCTCACTCTCTGACAGCTGCTTTGAATTAAGTCTACTGTATCGATGGGCAAGTCATGCATAAGATGATACAGCAGCAGCTTCTTGTAATGAGTCTTGATTTAACTCCAGTAGAATTCAATTCCATTAGATTATGGGCTATAAGGAACGTTGTATACAGGAGTAATGTTTAACTATTCATAAGCTTTCTTAGACTCCTTAGTCTTATGAACTGAGAGGTTATCAAAAAACAAGATGATCTCTTGATTGCTATACTTCTCTCTGAGCTTATGCAGGGACTCTATATACTACTCTCGCTTAATAGAGCGAGGGTTAATAATATAACTTTCTAAGCCTGAATCCTCACTTATACCAGCTAAAT
>ARYC01018025.1:0-31656 GCA_000711775.1 Oxytricha trifallax
TTTGAATTCACATGAGTTTATTCTCCCTCCGATTTGTGACTTTCATAAAGTATAAATTGAAATATAAAATGTTATCTATCTAATCGTCTCTTAAATTAAAGGTAATCATTGAAGATGTAACATAAGAGCCATTTTAAATTGTGTTTTAAGACTAATTTCAATGTGGTAAAAATTCTAAACAATTTTAAATGGTTTGAGAGCATTGCCTCCATGAGGGCTTTGGAAATGAACAATTTCTTTGTGTGGTACTTTAAAATGAAATGTTTTGAATTGTCTAATTTTTAATTTAAACCATTTTTAAGTGTTCAGTGTCATCGTCAAATGCAAAGTGAATAATCTTGCGAGCTTATAATAAAGAAAATTGTTACAAGCAAGAGTAGAGTACATTTGAATTCACATGAGTTAATTCTTCCTCCGATTTTTGACTTTCATAAAGTATATATTGAAATATGAAATATTATGTATCTAATCGTCTCTTAAATTAAAGGTAATCATTGAAGATGTAACATCATTGACAATTTTAAATTGTGTTTTCATACTAATTTCAATGTGGTGAACAATTCTTAACAACTTAAAAGTGTTTGAAAGTATTGCATCCATGAGGGCTTTGGAAATGAACAATTTCTTTGTGTGGTACTTTAAAATGAAATGTTTTGAATTGTCTAATTTTTAATTTAAACCATTTTTAAGTGTTCAGTGTCATCGTCAAATGCAAAGTGAATAATCTTGCGAGCTTATAATAAAGAAAATTGTTACAAGCAAGAGTAGAGTACATTTGAATTCACATGAGTTAATTCTTCCTCCGATTTTTGACTTTCATAAAGTATATATTGAAATATGAAATATTATGTATTAATCGTCTCTTAAATTTAAGGTAATCACTTAAGATGTAACATCAGTGACCATTTTAATTTGTGTTTTCAGACTAATTTCAATGTGGTGAACAATTCTAAACAACATTAAATGGTTTGAGAGCATTGCCTCCATGAGGGCTTTGGAAATGAACAATTTCTTTGTGTGGTACTTTAAAATGAAATGTTTTGAATTGTCTAATTTTTAATTTAAACCATTTTTAAGTGTTCAGTGTCATCGTCAAATGCAAAGTGAATAATCTTGCGAGCTTATAATAAAGAAAATTGTTACAAGCAAGAGTAGAGTACATTTGAATTCACATGAGTTAATTCTTCCTCCGATTTTTGACTTTCATAAAGTATATATTGAAATATGAAATATTATGTATCTAATCGTCTCTTAAATTTAAGTTAATCATTCAAGATGTAACATCAATGACCATTTTAAATTGTGTTTCACTAATTTCAATGTGGTGAACAATTCTAAACAACTTTAAATAGTTTGAGAGCATTGCCTCCATGAGGGCTTTGGAAATGAACAATTTCTTTGTGTGGTACTTTAAAATGAAATGTTTTGAATTGTCTAATTTTTAATTTAAACCATTTTCAAGTGTTCAGTGTCATCGTCAAATGCAAAGTGAATAATCTTGCGAGCTTATAATAAAGAAAAATGTAACAAGCAAGAGTAGAATACATATGAATTCACATGAGTTAATTCTTCCTCCAATTTTTGACTTTCATAAAGTATATATTGAAATATAAAATATTATGTATCTAATCGTATATTAAAATTAAGTTAATCATTGAAGATGTAACATAAGTGACCATTTTAAATTGTGTTTTCAGAATAATTTCAATGTGGTGAACAATTCTAATAACTATAAATGGTTTGAGAGCATTTGATAAGATTTGTTACAATTTCCAGAATAAATAAATAATCTACAATTTATACACACTATTTTATTACTAATTTTATTTAAATATATTAAAATGGCACGCATCTCGAAATCGATGAAACTCTGAGATACGTGCCAAATAAATAGAATTAATAAATTAAGTTACTATAATCTCTATATAAATGAAATTAAGTTTTTAATAATTTAAAGCTCAGAAAGTGATCAGTATTAACTTAATTATTATATTAAAATTAAATATATTTTACACATAAAGATTTAAAAATAATTAACATTGTATATGGGATAAAAGTTTTAATTATGCATTTGAATATATTTATAAATATGAACTTTAAATTATTAAAAACTTAATTTCATTTATATAGAGATTATAGTAACTTAATTTATTAATTCTATTTATTTGGCACGTATCTCAAAATTTCATCGATTTCGAGATACGTGCCATTTAATATATTTAAATAAAATTAGTAATAAAATAATGTGTATAAATTGTAGATTATTTATTTATTCTGGAAATTGTACATCTTATCAAGTGCTCATGAGGGCTTTGGAAATGAACAATTTCTTTGTGTGGTACTTTAAAATGAAATGTTTTGAATTGTCTAATTTTTAATTTAAACCATTTTTAAGTGTTCAGTGTCATCGTCAAATGCAAAGTGAATAATCTTGCGAGCTTATAATAAAGAAAATTGTTACAAGCAAGAGTAGAGTACATTTGAATTCACATGAGTTAATTCTTCCTCCGATTTTTGACTTTCATAAAGTATATATTGAAATATGAAATATTATGTATCTAATCGTCTCTTAAATTTAAGGAAATCATTGAAAATGTAACATCAGTGACCATTTAAAATTGTGTTTTCAGACTAATTTCAATGTGGTGAACAATTCTAAACAACTTAAATGGTTTGAGAACATTGCCTCCATGAGGGCTTTGGAAATGAACAATTTCTTTGTGTGGTACTTTAAAATGAAATGTTTTGAATTGTCTAATTTTTAATTTAAACCATTTTTAAGTGTTCAGTGTCATCGTCAAATGCAAAGTGAATAATCTTGCGAGCTTATAATAAAGAAAATTGTTACAAGCAAGAGTAGAGTACATTTGAATTCACATGAGTTAATTCTTCCTCCGATTTTTGACTTTCATAAAGTATATATTGAAATATGAAATATTATGTATCTAATCGTCTCTTAAATTTAAGTTAATCATTGAAGATGTAACATAATTGATTATTTTTAATTGTGTTTTCAGTATAATTTCAATGTGGTGGTGATCAATTCTAAATAACTATGAATGGTTTGAGAGCATTTGATAAGATTTGTTACAATTTCCAGAAATAAATAAATAATCTACAATTTATACACACTATTTTATTACTAATTTTATTTAAATATATTAAAATGGCACGTATCTCGAAATCGATGAAACTCTGAGATACGTGCCAAATAAATAGAATTAATAAATTAAGTTACTATAATCTCTATATAAATGAAATTAAGTTTTTAATAATTTAAAGCTCAGAAAGTGATCAGTATTAACTTAATTATTATATTAAAATTAAATATATTTTACACATAAAGATTTAAAAATAATTAACATTGTATATGGGATAAAAGTTTTAATTATGCATTTGAATATATTTATAAATATGAACTTTAAATTATTAAAAACTTAATTTCATTTATATAGAGATTATAGTAACTTAATTTATTAATTCTATTTATTTGGCACGTATCTCAAAATTTCATCGATTTCGAGATGCGTGCCATTTTAATATTTTTAAATAAAATTAGTAATAAAATAGTGTGTATAAATTGTAGATTATTTATTTATTTATTCTGGAAATTGTAACAAATCTTATCAATTGCCTCCATGAGGGCTTTGGAAATGAACAATTTCTTTGTGTGGTACTTTAAAATGAAATGTTTTGAATTGTCTAATTTTTAATTTAAACCATTTTTAAGTGTTCAGTGTCATCGTCAAATGCAAAGTGAATAATCTTGCGAGCTTATAATAAAGAAAATTGTTACAAGCAAGAGTAGAGTACATTTGAATTCACATGAGTTAATTCTTCCTCCGATTTTTGACTTTCATAAAGTATATATTGAAATATGAAATATTATGTATCTAATCGTCTCTTAAATTTAAGTTAATCATTGAAGATGTAACATAATTGATTATTTTTAATTGTGTTTTCAGTATAATTTAAATTTGGCAGGACTAATACACTTACTTATGATTTAGATTGATTGTAACTAGAATTGTTAGATTATTCATCCTTTTTATGTGCCGCAAATTGTAATCAAGCTCCAAAAATTTCTCAAAATGTTACCTACATAAATTAATTCGCTAAAATTTCTAAGAAAAGTCTTAAAGCAAACTATCTTACTTTCCATGGTGCAGGATCCAAAGTTAATTATTTCGTTTGAATAATTTTTCTCATATATACAACAACTTTCCTTTATTTTTACCTAATAAATTAAATTTATAAAATTCCAATAAGCTAAGATGATGAAAGACTTGATTGACTCATGTAAAATATTAAAACTTCTTCCTTTGAAATAGGCAATAATTATGAATAGAAATAAAAAAGTAGTTTATCTCAGATCAAAGCCCCCATAGTTTAATCCTAAATTAAACTTAACTTTATTAAATAACTTTTTGTTATTAAATTAATGTAGTAGATGCCACATTACTGATTAAAGTAAATAATAAAATATAATTTAATAATTAAATATAAATGGAATATACAGGGATAAATTGAGTACAAGGACTCAACCATACTCAGAAATTATTACAATGCGAAGGATGGGCTTGTATCATATCACTTGTATAAATAAAGGGTAAGAAAACTTAGGTAACATTTTACGTAATTTAGAGGGCTTTGTAATATTTTGCGGATGGTTCAAATATTCAACATTATGGTCTCTCCCCTAATCATCAAAGTCCTCAGTGGGCTTAAATTTATTAAAACAATTCGAATACTAAACATGAACAGACAGAGCAATCATAACTTTATTGATGCAAGAAATCAAATCTTTTGCCCATACTGCAAAAAGATTTTCGATAATGGACCATCTTTCAGAGCACATCTTAGCAAAAAACATAAAATTGATCACAAAATAGAAAGGCAAAATCAATTAAATCTAAGCAAGCAATGCTAATCTTGCAATAAAACATTTACTTAAAGCAACAAATAATAATAATATAGATCATAAATTTTTAAATATGAAAAATAGTTTCAAATAATCATTTAACAGATCAATATTATTATTATTATTATTATTATCAAAACTACTAAGAAAATGGGTTAATATAAGCATTACATTGAGAAAATATGAAATATTGCGCATCCTCTAATTAAAAATATTATTATTGTTAATGACTAATCTAAAATTATTAAAAGCTTAATCAGCTTTCCTCAAATATTATTTAATTATATATCTCAAATAACATAGTAACTTATTGATAGATTTTTTGTGAAAATGTCAAAAAGTGCGATAGGTAAAATAACTTAATCACAAAACATAAGAACTAAAAAATCTTAATAAAATAACTACTAAGATGAAAATTCAATATATTATCTTAAATAATGTGAAAATGACTAAGAATTAAAAATAATATTAAATTATCAAAGTGAAGTTAAAATAATCAGTACTATAAACTCTAAAGCATCCATTTAAATTCATAATTTTTCTCTATTAATATATTAAAGATGCAATTTAATTTACATTTTTAATAATACAAAGCAGTTGATTTTATTTCTACTGAAAAAATTCCCTATGTTTTGTATTTTATTAATAATAGTAATAATAATAATTAACTCACATCTAGGCCTCAAGGGCCAACGAGTATAATATATGTTAAGGATCAAGTCCTTTTGCGTGTGACTAGCCTTAATTTAATTTAAACTAAAACTTAAATATACTACAGAATTTTGTTAGTATATTCTTTTATTCCATTTCTAAAGTCGTCAACACAACAAATTCTTTAATTTCGATTTTTGTTTGCGGACTTATTCAGTAGTCCTCCCAGTCGTCTTCACTACTATCTTCGTAGTGACTTCAATAACTCCACCAGCTTGAGTTATTTTATTCTCTAGATGAGTCGTATGGAGTGAAATCTTTTTAACCTCCTTCGAATTGCTATTCTTGTTAAATTCTTTTCTTACATGAGTTAGGACCCTTTTATAATCAGAATAGAGTACTTTATAGATTTTCATGTTTGGGTTGAATTATTAGCTGTCTTTTTCATAGACTTCTATTGCATCTACTATGTTTTTTATATGAATATCTTAATTTCCACTAACCTTTCCCCTTACTATGTGTTCAACATGACTCCTATAGGAGATAAGTACATTTGAGTTTTCTTTTCTTTTCTTTACAATTGAATACCTTTTTCTTAGCTTCAAGATTTTTGAGGAAGAAAAGATATTTTTCAGGTTGTTTAAATGAGTTATTGCAGAATTTTTGTTTGTATCTTTGGAGTTCTTCTTCAATAATGTCAATGGAAGACTTAGCGTTCTAGGTTTTGAAGTAAAGGATTTGTACAAGTGATGGTCTTTCAGGAAATAGTTACTTGAGTTGTTTATTTGTCTAGGTTCTTATTGATGGCTAAGGTGACTAGGCTGATTAAAGTGATTATTTATCCTCTTCTCGTTAATGTTTAGTGTTGAATGGTTGCTTAACTTCTTCTATGAGGTATCTGAAAGATTTGTTGATTAAGTTGAAGGATGAGCATTTGATTCTTCATCTACTTGTTCTAGTACACTGTGTAGGGTAAGCCATGAGTAGTCGGAATCACTTTGTCCACTGGAATATGAGGTACTATTAGACTGTATCTCTGATCAGATTCTGATTAGGTATTTTAGCCAGAATTTTATTTGAACGGGAATGTACCAATCTGTGACATGGTACCTTTTCAGGGGTACTAATAGGTCTGATTCTGCGCCCTCTGAATAGGAGTTGTCTAAGATGTCTGAGAATTAATAGTTTATTCGAAGTGCCATTTTGTGTGCTTTCTTGGAGATCTTCATGATTTTTTGAAGTAATTAAAGCAAGAGCTGGTTTTTAAGTTTCCACCTTGTAAGGAAGTTAATGATATGCCCTGTAGCTGCTTGTTAAGAGCTTGACTCATTGCTCAAGAAGACTTAGAATGTAATGAAGCTGAGTAGTAGGTTCCAGGTTCTTAGAATAAATGATATTTCTCTTTTTATTAAGTGTGGTATCAATCCTAAAATTCTATAATTTCTATAGATGAGTTAGTTTGCTTTGAGCGAAATTAGTACCATTAGCTATGATTGGTATAGCTTGGAAAGAGGGTAAGTTAGTTTGTTTAAGTCAATTTTCATTTGTGACAAGTAGGATGGGAATTTAGTGTATATTCCTTTTAATTCTGCTTTAATTTAATATTTTAAAAGCAATTAAATATCTATAATAAATACAGTTGAAATAATTAAATCAAATATTAAATAGTTAAATCTTATGGCGGCTTAAATAACTTTATTTTCATGGGTCGTTGATTCTCATTATAGCATATATAATCATCGTAGACTAGCAATTTTAATTAATCTTCTGCCTTTCTTCAATTCTTTTAGAATATTTAGTGACTAAAGCCAATTTGAACAAATAAATTATAATTAATGAATAAAATTTTATTTTTATGTAATATCTAACAGATTCATTATTGAATATAAGGGCATGATAAATTATTAAATTTAAAGGAAAATGGACTAAATGGAAAATATAATTTATTATAACACTAGAGATATTTTAATTTAAGCGAAAAAATAAAAAAGAGTAATATTTGAGGAGTGAACATGTTTTCACCCATAGAGATTTATTAACAATTTTATAAATATTGAAAATGATAATAAATTCAATTAAAAAGAAAAGAATTTTATAAATATATGGTTTATTAATTTAATTATAATGTAATAACCCATCTCTAATATATTTAAAATAGTTCCTTTAAATTTATAATAATAATTCAATATATAGTACAATAGTAAATAAAAATTAAATAATTTAATTAAGCTTATAGTTGATTAATGATACATACATTAAATCAAATAGTCATAATTAAACAGACACTAATTAACAATGACATTTCAATAAACAATATTAAATCAGATTAATAAGCGTTAAAGCTATTAATGGTGATCTTCCTTAGACAGCGAACTGATTCAGGATGATATGTAATACACATCCATTACCATAGAACGCCAGTGATATTTTCATTAAGCTAGTATTATTATCAACAAAACTCGACTAGCTTGAATTGAGGGAAAGGAAAATCTTCAAATGTAATAAGATCTCTCGTTTTCATTTTCCATAGAATTGTGTTGACTAGATTCTTCTTCTACTTAACCCCAGCTTTCTAGCTATAACTCTATAGTACCTTATTTTCTATGAGGTTGTTTTTCCTATTTGAAATAGGCTGGCTTTCTTCTTAAACTTTGAGAGTTTGTAAGTTCATCTAGTTCTAGAAAGATGGTTAAGGAGAGAAGGATCTTGAGTTGGTCTTAGTGGTGAACTGCTTATGTTTTATGATATGTTTATGTAGAGAATATTTAACTTTTATATTATTTATTTTGCTAATTTGTTAAAATATATCGATGTAGTGCTCACCTTTAATTCCAATCTTAGTGCGTTAAGTCCGGAACTGATTGATTAGTCAGTATCCTCTCCTGTCAATGTTTCTTCCTATGAAGAATATAATCTCTTAAATTATTTATCAGTTGAATAATATATTGAGATAAGTATGAGGTGCCTTTGACTTCAATGTCATTCTTTATAATATTCCATTAAATCTTGCTTAAAAACCTAATCTATGTTTGTTAAATTATTGTTAAGACATGATGAATCATTTTATTTAATAAGACATCTATTTAAATAAAATGAATTAATCTAGTTTTATAAATATTTAGAATAATGTATAAGGAATTTAATGAAATATTATAGCAGAGTTCATCATCATCTTTGTCAACTTTTTAATCGCAATTTTGTTGATTTAATGTCCTAGCTGGTCAAACTATTTAAGATTACCTTATTAGAAATATCATAAATCATTTAGAACATAATTATTATTTTTATAAGTAACATTTTGATGTATTTTCTATATATTTCATTGATTTAATTCTTATATTTATGTAAGCGGTTGCAGGTTGTTAACTTGATTTGTTTGAGACTTATCATGGAAATTCTATTATTAAGATCTTCTCCTTAATGCTGCCAAATATCTCCTTGAACTGTATAATGGCATTATGTGGTAACATTTTATAATCTAAATTTTAAAGCAATCACATAAATAGCATTTTTATGACTTAATAAATTTTTTTATCATTATTTTACTTCCATTCTTTTGAAATTTTTTAAATAGAACAGCAAGTCCTGTTTTGATAAATTTACTAAAGTAATTATTTTAATGATAAAACATGGTAAATATCAACAGCAAGTCCAGTGACTTTATTTAATGAAAACTAGGAACAAATTCTTTGTTATGAGTGTTCAGGCATCTTTGAACATAAATGGTTCAGATTTAATTCTTGCAATAAGCTTATTAAACATATTATCATATTATATATAACATATTTTTACGCACTGATTTATTATGAATACTCTGCTTAAGTTTCCAAAACTTCTCATTATGCCATATATGAGGAAAGACTTTCCCATTATCCCAAAGACTGTATTTAGATTTGAATAAAATAATGAAGTAGAAGGAAAAGTCTTTTTATATGCATGCAAAGAAAGATTCTAAATAATTGCCAAAACATGCACTTCTTCTCATCCATAGATGAATAGTAGTATACCAAGCATACCAATTAGTATTTTTTTGGTAAACTCTAAAAGACCGCTAATAATATAAGTAGTATAATGCAATGTATCTTGGAGTTATATAATCAATACTATCAAATACCAAAGTTTCATTATACCCTTTTATAAAAATGATGTATGCATCGCATTTATTTTTAAGATATTAGTCTTAATGCTTCTTTCAATTAATTACTTCTTATTTCTTCAGTTATCCACTCTTTTCCATAGTTACCAATTTATTCTATCTTTCTGTATAATTATATTTCTTAATAATTTTCATTAAATCTTATTATCTCATCAATTTTTAATAACCAATTTTCAATTTCTTCTATAGAATTATAAAATTTTAATGATGAACCAATAAAGAAAATCCATACATTTATAACATTTCATCATTTAAAATCCATGTTTCGATTAATTATTTTCATCTTGTGAGGTCTTGCGATTTATATAGTTTTTAAGATCTTCATCATTTAATAAATAATCAAATGAGCTTTTATATATAGGTTCTCAACAATTAATACTTAGCTAACTGAAAGTAATTATTGTGGTTTAACAAAAATATTTTTGACTGATTTGAATGAATTTATTCAAACATAACTCTCCTTCCTAATATAAAATAAGAGTATTTTTTGTATCTATAAAGGTATAGCTTAATTAATTATTATTATTAAAAGAAAAACGAGAGCTCATTGGCCAATCATACTTAATAACTTGAAGGGTTTGACTCCCTTTCACCGTTCTGCACCGAGGATATTCTAAGGTGGTTTCTTCATCCTGGAGTTGTTCTCTTCCTTCGAGCTTAGAACTTCCTTGAATCTGCTTTTTCCTTGTCTCTATGTCAAATCAGGCCTGATGTTCCCAACAGCTAGTGGAACTTTTTCTTCTTCAATCTGTGGACGTCTCTTTATCATCCACTTTCTAAGGTCTTACTGCCTGACGATTCGTTTTTTGAAGTTGACTAGGTACTGTTGAAATGTTAGTATTGCTTTATAATACTAACTGTCATCGACAATAGATTTATCTGAATTAAATTAATAAAGTTCGTTTAGTAATTTAATTGCTGGTCATATTTTTGATTCTGATCAGGTTTTGACTCCTATTATATCTACTACTAACTAGCAACGATGCTGAGGTTAATAAGACGCTAGTAAATAGGTGAAGGTTCGACATTCAAATAATTGACATTCAGACCGCTTTGAGAGGTAGGGAAACTCAGCCTAAATTTTGACGTAGCAACGTTCGATCTAGTATTGTCGTTGTCAGTGGACACGTTTGACCATTCATCTTCACCTTCGATGACTGAGTGATTTGTTAATGCTTATCTCCATCTTTATTCTTGTTTTTTTAATTAAACAAGATTTTTCTTAACGGTGTAGTAAAAGAAAACTGCTTTTATAGATTCAGCTGTATTTCTCTGTGAAGTTAAATTAGTAAGCTAGGAAGACTACTTTTAGGTTTCTTACTCTCTTTTTAAAATTTAAGCTTGAAGTCAAGATCTAGAAGCCATTTCCACGCAACTTTCGTTACTTGTTACGAAAACTCGTAAATCGTAATTTAAGTTGGATCCCAATTTAATATTATACTTAATCTATTCTTTTTCACCTTGCAAAAAAAACAAAGAACTTTAGATGAGAAAATTATATAGAAAATATAAAATAGTAGATTAACAAATTGAATCACAATTATTAGTATAATTTATAATTTTTGTATTAATATGATCATATTTAAGTCTTAGGGGACCCATAACTTGTAATGTTTGGTAATTTATAAGGAATAATTCCAAATATTTCTTATTTATTTTTATATCATTTTTTAATTAATTTTCTGATTGTAACTTTAGCTTTTGATCTTTTAACTCAAACCTAATTATATTTTTAATTTGTGCGATCTCTTTTTAATGCAATCTAAAAAATTCTATCTTCATTAACAGTGAGCCGTAAGTGTTAATAAATAGTCCATTTTGAACTATTTAGTTTGTGAAAAGTAGGGTGAATGTGTTTTACTGACTATCTTTGGAATCTCTCACCAATAATCATTAGATTTATTATGTTAATTTTTTGATTTAATAATTAAAGATTGAATCTTTTAATTATTATCAAATTTTATTAGTTAATGTTTTATTTTTGTAAAAATGTCAATTGTGTTAAAAGATTAAGATTCTTATGGTTAAATAGGCAGGATTTAAGCCTATTAGGAAATATGATTGCCGTTTGTAGATATTAAACGTCTAAAAATTACGGAGCTATTGCTGCTTATTATTTCCTACATATATATTTATAAATTTATATGACAATCTTAATATTTTAATATCATGAAATATTTATTTAATCAGTAGTACTTAAAAGTTCCTTTGTAAAATCTTCTCATTTAGTGCCAAACCTCCAATAATTATTAATTCTCTTGAATTGTACTTAAAATATATCGAATATTATTAATATTTAAATTTATGGTTAAGTTATAGTTTAATGACGTATTTTCTATGTTGTAGCCATCTTAGATAATTATTATGTGCTAGTGAATATGACTAATATTTAACTGATGGTATGGCTTCATAATAAAGTCATTCATTAATTTATTTGTGGATTAAATTATTTTTAAATAAGAATTAAGTTGATTCTCTCATTAAAATATTGATTATTTATATTAAAATAAGTATCTTTGTCAGTTGTGTAGAATTTGATAATTATTAAAAGTATCATGAGTTTCAGTGAGGCATTTATTACTTAATAGGAAGCTTAAAAAAGTACATTAAGATAGAGTAATCATTTATTTAGTTGTTATTGAGATATTTTGACAATTTTAATTCTGAAAGTCGTGTTAGAATGTTTTAGAATTATTTTTCTTCAGATTTTGTTTAATTAACTTTTGTTAGAAATAATGTCTCTATCAAGAAATGTTTGATAAACATTGACTGATGTTTTTTTAGCTTTTATACTTAATTTGAAAAGTACATTGTCTAAATGAACAACGAAAGGTTTAATTATGAATGAAGATGGCTTAATCACTAAAAAGTAGTAATCAGATAAGAAATTTTTACATATTGATATGTTAATAGATATTTCTTTTGTTATATTAATGTTTAAGTGTCAAGAAAGTTAATGTCGCTTAACTGACTTGAATCGCTGATGATATCCTCATTTTCTAAAGTGTGGGTGTTAGTAAAATGTGCTCAAAGACATATGACTATTCTTCAGAGTATATGGTTTATATGTTATCGTAGTTTATTTGTGGGTTTAAGAATTCAAATGCGATAATGATATTTGGACTGATTATGAAGCTTCGAAAATTAGATAAATCATTAAGCTCAATATATCCCTAATCAAATTATTTTTTTCAAGTTAATAATTATAATACTTTATTGTTTTTTTACCCAAATATATATACCGGACATGACTACATCTCTTATTATAAAATCAAGAATATTAAAATAATTAATATCAAATTGAGAATTGATACTTAAAAATGTCTATTAAAATTGTTTCTATTAGTCTATGCTCAATTGTAACATAAGTATATAGAATGATAAACTAAATTTAATTTATTAAATTAGGAAGGACTATATTTTTTTTACTATAAGCTTTAAGTATCAAGATTGCCTTTTGCTTATTGTTTGGCAATTTTAAATTATTATTTAAATAAAAGATTTATAAGAATACTTGTGCAAGTTGCAAGGGATTTGCAATTTATTCGTTTCGTTAACATTAAAATTTATTTATATAACATATGTCTCTGCAAATAAAAGCAATATTTTAATGGATCATAAATATTAAAGTCTAATTTTAATAGAAAAATATTTTATAAATAGTTAAATTCTGCTTTTAAAAGTTGTTAAGAAAAACTAATATTAATTATTCAACGAATAGTAAATGGATTATTTTGCTAAAATTTTAAGTAATAATGATAATTAATTATATAATCATACTATTTAATACACAATTATGAATTAAGGAAAATTGATTGAAAATAGTTTACTCATAATATTTATCTTTGCATTTTATGTTAAGTTTTTTCAGTTCAATTTAAGACTATTATTGAAGAAGCCATATAAAATTAATGGATTAAAAATTCTGACATTTGTGTAAATGAATCATTAAACTACTAATGAAATGTAATTAATAATTTATCTGACTATTGTGGTTATTTACCATCGAGAATATCTAAGCTTGCTAAATACTATAAATTTAAAATAGTATCATCAATCTAAATAAAAACTTGTTTTATTTACTATTTATAAATGTAAAAAAAAATTAAAATTAGTTTTCTAAATTAGATCTGTTGATGTCTTTGAATTTTAGAAGTGTTAAGTTTCTTAAATATTAATCATAGACCTTGCAAAGGTATCATCATTCGTAAGGATAATTCAAGCAATCATCGATAAATACAACAGCAGAAATTATCTTCATGTTATTGATGTCATTAGGGTTTTTTTAGACTTTTGAAGTGTATATAATGGAGTAATTAAATGGCTAATTAAACATAACTGAAATCACTCCTTTCAAATTTGACAACTAAATGATAAATAAACATCACATAATAATAAATTTTATCTATAAATTAATAATGATAAATAAATAAGAAATATTTATATTTAAATAAAATATTAAATAAATATAACAAGAATTAGAAATAGTATAATTTTGAGAAAGATCAAATTCTAGTACTTTTGTTTGTTTTTAACTCAATTAAACATTTATTCTAAAATAGCAAATGAACTAAGTTACAATAAGAATCAACCTATATAATTATTAAAAGCATTTGCCACACTGTAAATGTCAGTTCTATGAAGTCTTCATTTAATAATAAATTAATATAATAAAATTACAATTTTAATTAAGATAATTATAGACAAAATAGATTATCACTGGAAAATGCAAATAAAAGTTTGATATTTATTGTAACTTATATCATTTAAGTCCTGTTTACACTTTTATATACTTTAATGTGGTGGTTTATAAAGCAATAGTATTATTGTTTATAATAATCTAATGATTCCCCTATAAATGGTACATTTAAATAGCCATTAATGGTAAAGAACTCATTAAATATTATATTATAGATGATAAAGAAAGATATTTATTGAACTTAATCTTCCTAAATTGATTATTTCAATTCTTACTAATGAAAATAATTCCAAGAGTGATGATTTATCAAATTATTCATATTTATATTTTACAAAACATTTTATTATAATTAAAAGACAGTTAAGATTATGTGCAGTTGTAGATAAAGGACTTAATAAAACACCAATTGTATTATTTAGAAGATTTTAGTTACTATTAGAATTAATAGAGATAGGACAAGACTATTATAATTTGTTTGGTTAGTTTATTAAAGTAGAAAATATGATAATTAAGTAATATAAATTGAAGCATCCAAAATAATGAGATTGAAAATAAAAATATCATAATTCATTTTACAACTAGATAATGGTTTTCATCTAAATAGCAATAATTAAATGTCATTTATTTCCGCCTTATACTTAATATTAACAGTTCATTATGAGAACAGTTCTATTCTTAAATGATGAAAGACCCAACAAAATATCCT
Organism: Oxytricha trifallax; assembly: GCA_000711775.1. Classification (NCBI taxonomy): domain Eukaryota; phylum Ciliophora; class Spirotrichea; order Sporadotrichida; family Oxytrichidae; genus Oxytricha; species Oxytricha trifallax. The sequence goes on from ARYC01018025.1 coordinate 15,134, forward strand.
CTAATTAATCATCTTAAATTTGGTGTTCTCATGATTACCAAAATATTAATTAAACAGCTCCTAATGATCATTGTTTATTTCATTAAAAGCTGGCCTAATTCATGCGCTCCCTATTATTTTAAATGAAACAGAATTAACAATTCATTAAAGCATAGCTAATTTATGATGGTTAAAGTCTATTAAACATTGATTAAAAGTTACAGCATTGCTCTTCGATCAGAATATAATTCTTGTAATATGAATATAATATAATTTAAAGTTATATTATTTAAAGCACCTAGTCTTTTTATTATCATTTTCATAGTCATATCGCCTATTTTTTATAATAATTCTATATTACTTATAAATTATTCTTAAAATATTATAAATATTTATTACTAATTAGTATAATAGAAGATAATTAGCATTTATCATTAAAAATTAAATGTAATGTGAAATTAAATACAAGCAGAAATTATTTTGATAAACTTAAAATAAAAATGAAGCAGAGAAATCAACACTAAAACCAGCTATTAAGGTAAGTTAAACTAAACTATTTATATTGATATTCTTGATAACTATTGATTTACACTATAAGTTGTTGGGGGAGAAGTTTCCTGCCCCCAAAAAGGTAGTTTCCTGCCCCATATATAAAAATATGTAATTTTTATAATTTTCAAAGAATCTTTATCATCAATTATGATGTAGTTTTTTTTAATTTAGCTTCAAATATCATTTCTACCTTGATAATAAATTTAAAATTTAATGAAAATTACATTAATTATTAATAAAAAACACTTATTTTAGCCTTGTTAATAATATTTAATTTGATAAAGAATATTTATGTACCTTGAAAATTATATAATAATCATAATTTATAATATTAAAAATTTAGTTTTTAAAAACGGCTTTTATCAATAATTACTTATGTCACTCATTTAAAATTTCAAGTCTATAGAGGTGCGAGTTAGTTACCAAACGATGTATAATTAGGTCGTATATTGTTAGGTCTAGCAAATACCTCTAAATTTAATCTATCTGGAGCAATTGATTGAACGAAATCGTAGATTTATTCAGGCTTTTCTGAGTGTTTTCCCACTTTAGAAAAAATTACATTGTCGGTGACATGATATTTTAGCATATCAGAGACATTTCCCTTCTTCCCAATAAGAAAGGTTTCATTATTGTGAGCCGTGTACATCCCAGAGCCCTTGTGCAACTTCAAGTTTTTTGTTATCTTTATCCACTCTCCTTTTTCCACTTCATCATAACCATTCTTTTTAAGAAATTCCCTTGCTAGGTCTTTCTTTTAATTGACTATCCATAGTATGAGGATTCCTCTTTCTTGCACTAGACCTATAGGTAGGTTCAGAATCTCTTCATCAGAGAGTGTTTAGTATGGAACCTTTTGTTTGATTCTCCATGGAGGATCCATAATAACAACTTCGAAAAGATTGCCATGCTTTTTTAAGGCATCCTCTTCGATTTCTTGCCATTTTAAAATGTCTCGCACATCTCCATCGTAAACAACTGGATCTCTAAGTGCTTTGTAGGTAAGTTCCTTTAATTTTTGCTGAATTGGTATTAGTCGGTAGCCCTTATACACATCTATCACTACTTGAGCTGGTCCATCTATGAATGATTAGTGCTTTTTGTCTTCTTTTTACTTTTCAATTACTTTTGTTTTATTGAAGCTAGTGTTGCAACTTGCCTCATGCCTTCTGCAATTATAAACTCTGTCCTTTGTGATCCCACAGAACTTGTAAGTCCTCTTTAGCAGCATGTCACTCTGCTTATTGGCTTTGTGTGAATCCCTATGATAACGGGTGATGTGAACCTCAAGTGCATTTAGACTAGCATGACATGATTCTGAGGCGCAGTATTTACAATTAAATCTGCTTGTTAAATCTATTATTGGTGGTTATATCTTCTTTGGCATATACTTTAATTTTAATAGTTTCTTATTATTTGACTTTTAATTAAGCTAAATGATTTTATTTTACCTTTTGTATCTAAATTGAGTAATTTCTTAGGAGGCCGATTTTTTGAGTCAAAACTTAGGAATGAACGATGTGAAAGGGTTTTTGGTTTATTCAAGAACCACTTTCTGTTAATTCTACCATTTATAGTATATTCTATAAAATTATTAAATAATAAATATTAGATAATTGCAATAAGTGCTTTAAGTAATATTGTAATTAGTTCTATAATTAAAAATTTATTATACAATATATAACTAGCATGGTGAGTTATTAATACGTTATATTGGTATTAATAATTATAAATAAGTTTTATAAGAAATACTTATTTCCTTAATTATATTTAAATGATTATTTTTATGAATAATTCTAACTGGTTTTAGCTATAATTGTAATTTTTAGCTTCGTGAACTTCATAAATAGTGTTAAAACAAAATTGGAAAACTTTCCACCCCTATAAATAAATTGACATTCTTATTTTTATAACAAAGAATGATTATATTATTCATTAATGTTTAGAGATTACTATACAAACCAGCTACAAATAATTCAATTATTTAAAATAAATATATAAATAAATTATCTAAGGATTGCCTTGAAGAGCCTCATAGCAATAAAATAAATTATTCTTATATTTTTAATATTTTTTGTATAATTATCTAATCAAATTTCAGTTGAAAGTAATATAATAATATTATAAAAAAATATAAATTATTTGTTTTGTATGACTTATTGCCAAGCACATGGCAACTATATTCCTATTATTTATATTAAAATTTTAATATAAGATTTTTATTTTAAATAAACTTATCTAAAAGTTTTCTTATAGTGTAATAAACATTTCTTATTACAATAGTAATTTATATTTTCTGATCAGTTAAAGAAAGCCTTTTATTATATAGAATTTCATACTAAATTAATAATTTTACTTCATGAGCATTAATAATAGATCAGAATTATATAAACTTTTTGATTTATATTATTAATAATACTTTAAATATTTATAAAATATGGAAAGATAGTCTATCTAAGCCCATGACGCAAGAGAGTTCCAAAATAAATTTCGTTCTAAAAGTGATTGGGTAAACTTTCTGAAATTTAACAGTAAGATAATTTTATAATAACTCTAAGAGGGGTACTTTTTGCCAAGTGAAGAACATATCACTATGAGGTTTATTAAAGACTTCCTTTCTGGGGAAAAGTAGCTATTAAAGTCAGGAGAGGTAATTCAGCTTAATGTGCCTTATTACGAAGAGCTATCTGTCAAGAATGTATTTGACCAAATTAAGAATGATCAGGAAATAATAAGGTTCATGAACTATTATCCAGATTATACAACACTACCAGATAGAAAGTATTTCTATGGTGTGTTGGGCACCTTATGGACAGGCTATGTGTCATTGCTTATAAAAAATGCAAATCGAAAAAGGAATATAGATGAAACATAAGAAGAAGAAAAAGAAAAGATTTACATTAAAGAAGAATTATACAAAGAATTATCCGGGGAGCCATTTTTTTCAAGTAAGCTTATATTAATAATATATATAATTTTAGAATCTAAAGGGAAGGCTCTCTCCATGCTCAAGCAAAAGTCTAAACCTAGAATCAGAAAGAAAAAGCGAGAGCATCACGAAGTTTCTGTTGACTTTCACTAATTTAAGGACAAGATTGAAGCGAAAAGACATCCTAACAAAGCCTCGGCTGACATAGTCATGGCTCAAGAATCACCGAACATGTAGGCACCTGAAAGTGAATTTAAGGAGTGACTCTAGAGTCATGACCTGCATTTCCATGTTGCATGTCTATTTATTCATTAAGCTTTAAATAGTTTTTCATTTTGTCTAAATGCCGTTTTATTATAAGTCTTACTACGTCTACTTTTATACTTTGTATACTGTCTTTTATAATTTATAAGTGCTCTTTCCAATTCACTTGAAAATCACTTTAAATTATTTTTTGCTTATACACTTTTTTTACTAATGAAAAGACCTCCTCTATGCAATGAAACTCTGGAGAGTATGGGGCATTATAAACACACTCCCAGTTTTATATTTTAATCTATTCCTGTACCATTTTGCTATGGTGTGCTCTCAAGTTATCCCAGAATATTACTATGTTTTTGTTTTTATTCTTCAAACAGAGATACTCAATCATAGTTTTTGTGTCTTTCATATTAATTGATTTTACTTTAATTTGATAGCCTTCAAGTCCTGACTCCATGCTTATGGCCACAGTAGCTGCCATAGCTTTTAATTATAAGCCTTCTTTTTATAATTTCTAATTTCTCCCTAAACTTGCCCATGTATGCTGCTGGACTTAGTATGGTTTAAAGATAACCTCATCTACATATATTATCTTTTTGCTATCATCAACTAATTCCAAGAGTTTATTGAATCTCTCTAGTCTTTGTTTCTTAATACATTTTAATCAATTGTTGCTTAGTTTATATGTCGTTCTCATTATTTTGTATCTGATTTTGAATTTCTTGTAAATGTACTATAGCTATGAGACTGTTATAGTAGACTCAGGGTAGCGTCAATGGAATAGCATAGTTCTAGTGTGAAGTGAGTAGCCCTTCCAATTGCTAAGAGTTTCTTCACTCACTAAGTAGTCTATGTGCTTTTAAGTAATTTTCTTTCTATTCTAGCTTTAAGTATGGGTAACGCTCTAGCGTTGCTTATAATAGTTTGGACATTATTCTCTGACAAATTATACTGGGACTTTCAAAATCTTTGAAATTTGGGAAAGTGTCAGTAGCAGTCTCGGATTTTGAGTTGGCTTAAGGGTCCCATACCGAAGTAAAAATGCATATCTTGCAACCTTGCTTCTTAAACTTGATTTTGCTTTTGATTTCATTTTATCTTCTGGTTTTTATTACAGTTAATGTTTTATTATATATTTCTTATTATAAATTATGAATAAATGTTGTATAGTTCATGATTATGGTAATTGAAATTGAAATTTATTGTTTCTATTAAAATTATTTCAAAAAACATAAGATTTAATGTTGGGGGCAGGAAACTACCTCTTGGGGCAGGAAACTTCCCCTCCCCCAAGTTGTTTGTAATATTATATTTACAAAAATTCAAATACATTTAAGTTTTTGGATATATATTTACAACAGTCCAAGCCGACTAAAATTTTAAAATCAGTAAGTATTAAGGCTAAATCTAAAAAGATTATTAAACACAGGCACCCCTTCTAGAAGGAGGTGACCTTGTGGAGAAAAAGATATTTAATATAAAAAATTCAGGAATCTAAAAATTCCTTATAGACTTACCTTACATCCTTTAGGAATTGAAAAGTTTATCTGGAATGGATCCTTGTAATTTATTAAATAAAAACTCATTTTTATTATGCAAAAATAACAAAGATACCAGAACTCTTGACTGTTTGTCCTATTGAATTTTAAAGAATTAATTTTTATAGAACAAGAACAGATTTACCCTCACAGTTATTTGTTGGTAGAAATAGATTAATTTTGTAAATAATGAAAATAGAAATGTCATCAAATTAATCAATGACAGTTAGTATTTGTGTTATTATAATCGCGTTTTCTCATCGCATAATTTATGACATTTTGTAAATAAGTTAAAGCTATTTTATATTTATCATTTTCATATCATTTGAAATATATTTCACGTTTTTTTATTCCTAATTTTTTTGTATTTTATCAATATTAACATCATAAACTATAATAAACAGATTGTCAATAAGGTCATGAATCCCTATTCTAAAAAAATGTAACAGTAAATTTTCTTTATTTATAGTGGGCTTTTATGTTTTTATCTATTAAAAACCCTAACCATCACTCATTTTGTTATATAAAAATACTATAATTCTTATAGAAAATAGAAGGTGGAGGATGTTAAATGAAAGGGAATTTAAATTAATAATATTAATTAAAGGTATTTTTTTTTTTGCTTTCTCCTGCTAAATTATAAGGTAGGCTTGTTAAGGTATAATTTTATAAATCATTACCTATAGTTAAATTACTATGCATTATATCCCCAATATAATATTATTATAACGAATAGTTTATTCCTATAATATACTTGGAAATACAGATGACAAATATAGTTATCATGATAAATGTCATGAATCTCACTTTTCACTAATAAATAGACAGTCAATAGAAGTAAAGAATTTTTAGATGTTCTAAACATTTATTGAAACAATGATGGTCATAATAAATCAGAAAAAGCTTTGGAAAATGCTCAATAAAGCATATATTTCCATAATCTTTATAGACACATTTGGGTATTAGGACTAGTAAAAATGAGAAAAATTGACCATTTCCTATAGGATTCATGAAAGCCCATGGTGTGCATTGTGATGTCAATTAATTTGTTTTTGATTTGTCAACCCACAACTACTACTATAACCTACTAACCTAAATTAATTCATTAATATTTCAATATTATTAAAATACAATTGATTTGGAAAATTTGAAAAATAAATATTTAAATCAATTTAACAGTATGTGTAACAGCCATGTATTAGCGCAGCTTTTAATACTAATCATGTTTTAAAAATATATAATTAGAGTGTAATTAAAAAACGGTAATTAAATTAAAAATGTACAGTAATTGGCCAGGAGAATGTACAATATGAACATGGTACATTTAATTAAATTATTATAATTATTTTTAATATTAAAAGTATATAATGTACAATGTACAGTTCGTACAATCATATATGACATTAACCGTACAAATATCAAACCCCATTAGACTAATTCTCAAAGGTGTGATGTATAATGTGTTTTTAATTTTAATTATTAAGTTTAATGGAGTAATGTCTAAGCCATGTAATCTGAAACCACTCCATCTCCCTCGCGCCGAAGCCACTTTATGTCTTTAGCTTGCATACATTAGACTGCGCTGTACCGTATCTCCACTGATCTCTGTCGTCCGTGCCACTAGGGCCTATCTGTTGCCGGTGTTAACAAGCACTTTGAGATGTCTATTGCACCAGTTCAACTATTCAGCATCTTCCAAACTGAGATTCTTAAGTACCGTAAGCTACAGTAGCCGGGTTCTGCCCTAGTGGCACGGATGACAGAGATCAGTGGAGATACGGTACAGTGCAGTCTAATGTACGCAAGCTAAAGAAATAAAGTGGCTTCGGCGCGAGGGAGATGGAGTGGTTTCAGATTACACGGCTTAGACATTACTCCATTAAATTTAATAATTAAAATTAAAAACACATTATACATCACACCTTTGAGAATTAGTCTAATGGGATTTGATATTTGTACAGTTAATGTCATATATGATTGTACGAACTGTACATTGTACATTATATACTTTTAATATTAAAAATAATTATAATAATTTAATTAAATGTACCATGTTCATATTGTACATTCTCCTGGCCAATTACTGTACATTTTTAATTTAATTACCGTTTTTTAATTACACTCTAATTATATTTTTTTAAAACATGATTAGTATTAAAAGCTGCGCTAATACATGGCTGTTACACATACTGTTAAATTGATTTAAATATTTATTTTTCAAATTTCCCAAATCAATTGTATTTTAATAATATTATTCCTAATAATATCAATGATAAATAACTAATATTGTAGGAATACATTCGATTTGGGAAAATAAATTTAAATTAAATTAATTAAATATTAAAATCATGGGAGTTATCAAAACCATAGTGACTTAAAATTCAAAAATAAATGGATTCTACGGTAGATCTCTCAATTTTAGCTGGACTTTGTTATTGGCAAAATTCCTGAATCATCCCAGGAAGCGAGATTTTTTGATTTTGAGCTAACTCCTAAAAATAGTATAATGGGTTTTTCTCGCTTGAGCGATGAGATAAATTCATTATAGCAATAACAACCACCATCTCATTTTTAATGCGCTATCTAGAGAGTATAATATTGTCATGGTTTGCAGACATTTTCCAAAAACATAACTGAAGGTAATTAATAATTAATTAATTTTAATTTTAATTTATTTTCCCAAATCGAATGTATTCCTATAATAATGATAACCATGGTCAAATTTGAAATATTGATGATTAAAATGAATATGAGAAAAAGAGGATTTATTATAAAAAATCTAATTTATTTAGAAATATTACTCGTATTTGTATTTTTCAATGATAAAAAATCCTTTAATATATAATAAAATTAATTTAAAAATTGAAAGAATAATATTGATGAATGTCAATAATATCTCACAATTACAATTGCAAATGAAGTTTATTCAATTTTAATAGATGATGTCTCGTAATATTGAAGGACCAAATTTGAAATTGGTAAAGTAATTTTAATTAATTATTCATTAACTAAAATAGTGGCAGTTAAAGTTGCCCAATTTTTACGATCTCGGGTTCATTCAATAGAGAATTAAAAATTAGCTGGACTTTACTAATGCATGAATTGAAGGAATACATTCGATTTGGGAAAATAAATTAAAATTAAAATTAGTTTATTATTAATTACCTTCAGTTATGTTTTTAGAAAATGTCTCCAAACCCTAACAATATTATACTATCTGGATAGCGCATTAAAATTAAGACGGTGGTTGTTATTGCTATTTTGATTTTATCTTTTCTCCCAAGCGAGAAAACCCCATTATACTGTTTTTGGGAGTTAGCTCAAAATCAAAATATCTCTCTTCCTGGGATGATTCAGGAATATTGCCAATAATAAAGTCCAGCTAAAATTGCGGGATCTACCGTAGAATCGACTCATATTTGAATTTTGAGGCACTTTGGATTTCGTAACTGCCATGATTTTAATATTTTATTAATTTAATTTTAATTCATCTTCCCAAATCGAATGTATTCCTAAAATACTATTTTATCTCATCTCTGGAGCGAGATAACTTGACTTTAATGTGAGGGTGTAATTAAATGAATTCAGATGAGTTTAATTTTAGTCAAGTTATCTCGCTCCAGGGATGAGATAAAATAGTACCGCCAATAGTAAAGTCCAGCTAATTTTGAATTCTATATCGAATGAGCCCAAGATCATTTAAATTGACAAACTTAATAACTGTCCACCGATTTTGATTGATAATTAATTTATGTTTAATTAAATTTCCAAATTTCGAAAGTATTCCTGCAATATCTTAAAAGTTACACTCATACATGCAAAAAAAATATTTAAAATATAAAGTAGAATATTGTAAAAACAGCATATGAAAAATAATATATAAAATACTTAAATAAAAACAAAACAAAATAAATCAATTCAGGTATTTAGATGATGCTGAACAATTGTTTATACTTTAAAGAATAGTTAAACTAAATTTTAGAAGACAATTTACACTAGCAAAATTCAAAGTCAAGCCCTGTTAAATTAGCTGCTAGCTTCTGTTTCTTAAAAATAAATAATTTTGTGAAGTCATAAGGTATCAGGTTTTAAAATAAATTAATATTATTATGATGTATTGCATTTTATAACTAGAGAGTCGCCTTATTCTTTGTACAGATAAGTTAAAATAAATCATTATTTGAAATTTAAACATTGACTTTTATAAAAGTTGTTTAAGAAAATTAGAACTTATTGATTCTGATAAAAATCGCTAATTAAACCAATTTTGACGTGTAACTTTGATGAAACCATTCAATCATAAGAATTATTTTATGAAGAATTTAAGAATTATAAATATAATATAAATTGAATTAAAATGAATATCTTAAATATAACAGTATTAGTGAAAAATGTAGAGCCTTAATATTTAACTCTGATACAATAATTAAGATCCTTAATATGCTTAGATCCCTTGCTTTACTTATAAATAAATTGGAAAAATATTTGGCCTTAGCTAGAATTTGATTCGAAAAGTGCGTATTAATTATAAAAAAACCCGATAAAGTCAAAATAATATAAAAAGAATTCTGAATTAAACACTTGATCATTTAAACTATTTGGTACATAAAATTATACTCAATAGTTGATCGCACAAAAATTTTTCGTCGTAAATTTCCAGATAAAAAATTTCTACATCAAGTTTAAGAAAGTTTTATCTCTTCAATGGTGTAAAGTATAAATAAGCGAATTCAACATATAAACTTTCAAATTCAAAAATGACTTAAATTAAAGTTTAGTAACTACATCAATACCGTTTGATGATTTCAGCTTATTAGCAATAAGAAATTCTAATTTATTTAGATGAGAATATTTTCAAACCACATGCTATTTCCATGAGATCTTGGGCAGGTCTATATTCTAATCAAGATGTTTAAAAAGAAGGAATAAAAACTCAACTTTGGCTTCATTGGTATTTATTTCAGGTCAATAAGGACTCTTATGATTTGTTATAAAAGAAAAATCAATAAAAGTTTAAGATTTGATGCTTAGGCTAGAAATAATAGAACCATAAATTAGGGGTTAAAAATTAATAATATTCATGAATAATTTGCGTGCCCATCATATTAAGCGAGTATAATTAAAATGGGGAGACAGTTAAAATTAAATCAAAAAAGAGATTAAATAAAATTATGATCATCTCAATATAGATGAGTTAAGATGCAACAGTCACTAGTATGAATTATATTTGAGTAGATCCTTATTTAAATTTAATTAACTAATCAACTAACTAAAAATGAAATTTTTGCTTTTTTATCATCTTTTCTGATTTTTTTATTTTTGTTTATCGATCAAGTAAATGCTGTAGCTGATCTTCAAGTTTTTTCATAATTTTCATAGATATCTTCCGGGTATTTTCAGGATATCTTCCTTAAAAAATTTAAAGTGTAGAGAGTGTCGAGCCCAATCAAAACCCCAAAACCCCTTAGTGAGGTTTATAAGTGCTTTGATTTGTAGGGTATAGTTGGGGTCTTATTGGGGTTAGTAGAGAAATTAGGCCAATTTACAAAATGAGAAATAGAATTAGCGAAATTTAGGGTCGATTTATGATGAGTAATATTTAGATTTACTGCTTAAGCTTAGGTATGGTACGTGTATTTATATAGACTAAGTCAAACCTGTACTAAATTATGCAGCTATAGCAAAGTTATTACGCAAGAGTGCCTCAACTGTTAGGTATCACTGCTTGCTAGCTGTTTAGCATTTTAATTCTGGTTGTTGAACGCATCCTGCAAGAAAATAAAAGTTCTCTTAGGCTCATATTGACTTCCTCTGCGACTCTAAGACTTTGAAGTATTGGGCACACTTTCCATTAGACTAGCGAGCTGTGATGTTTCATCGCAGGTTTCCTGACATGCGTATCTCTCCTTAGACTATAGCCAATATTTATAGAAGAAATGGTATTACTTTCAAGACTGTCAACAGAGTGAAGAGAGTGATTGATTTTACAGTGCCATTTTATAGTAATAATTTAAACTTATATATATGATTAAATGCAGAGAGCTATTACTAATAACATCAAGTTCATACACGCTGATGAAGCTGTATTCACTTTCAACACCTTTATTAATAAGTCTTGGTATAAGAAGTATGATAATATAGAAGTCTATGATTAAAAAGTGAAGGTAGTCACCCATGCAATTTTAGCTGGTATAAGTGAAGATTCAGGCTTAGAGAGTTATGTTATTCACCCTCGCTCTATTAAGCGAGAGTAGTATATAGAGTTCCTACATAAGCTCAGAGAGAAGTATAGCAACCAAGAGATCATCCTGTTTGTTGATAACCTTTCAGTTCATAAGACTAAGGAGTCTAAGAAAGCTTATGAAGACCTAAACATAACTCCTGTTTATAACGTTCCTTATAGTCCTTAATTTAATGGAATAGAATTCTACTGGAGTTAAATCAAGACTCAATACAAGAAGCTGCTGATGTATCATCTTATGCATGACTTGCCTATCGATACAGTAGACTTGATTCAAAGCAACTGTAAGAGAGTAAGCGTAGATAAGACAACAGCTTGTGCGAGAGAAGGAAGAATGAATGTTTATAATAAGTTTTAGATTTAAACGAATGAATATATTCACATATTAAATTGGCCCATAAAGGGGTTTGGCTTCTCTTTCTTCTCCTCTTCTTAAGGCTTGCTTGGACCCATATTTCTTCTCTTTGTGCCAGCTCCTGCATCTATGTTCATTTCTTCTAGCTTTTAGACATCTTTATAAAGTCTTTTGCTCACTTCATAAATAGTCTATGACTTTCTCTCTCTGTGAACCTTCGCATGCTCTTTCATTAGGAATATACCAGTTCCAGGTTTCCCTACAAAGTAATGAATCAAAGCTTACGAGAGAGCAATGGATGCTTCTAAAGCTCAGCGAGCCAGGTCTCGCTTATTAGTATGCCTTGCTTCTTTTAATCTTCAGGAGAAATAGAGTAGCGTTTTTTGTGAGCTTCTTCAATGATCTCTCTAAGATAACTCTCTCTTAAAGTGCCAAGAACTCCAAAGAAGAAGCTCCTTTCTGGAAGCTTGTTAGAGAGTTGTTTCTTGGTAGGAAGATAAACTACCAACTCTTCTTCTTTCATCGCATCCTCGTAGAGATTAGTGACTGAAATCTCTGGGTAGTTTGGTATATCTATCAACTTTATATCACTGTTTTTGAAGGCTTTCTTCTCATCGCAGAGTATAGCTTTTAAGAATGAAATTTTGGTACCTTCCATCGTTGGAAGGAATAAACCAACTATAGTATATGATTAAGTATTTGTCACATGCTTACCATGCTAAGTGAGGTATCGATAGAGATCTCCTTGCTTCTAAATCTTGAGATCATTTCTTAAGCTTCAACCCTCTTCATTGCAGTACTTATAGATTCCATCCTTGTTCCTTCTCTTGCTTATTGAATTTCAAATTTTAATATATAGAGTTCTGGATCCTACTGCTTAAAATCTTAGTATTAAATATGGGCATCTTATAGGAGGTCAATTTAGTAAAGATACGTGGAGAAAGCTGGCAGAAGCTGTAACAAACTTTAAAGATGGAGCTCCATTTTTAATCAATTTAGTTCCATTAAAATAGTACTAAATTTGTTTAAATTTAATTAGTACCGGTACTTATTCAGTTTAATTAATACCTAGTTTTAAACTAATGAGGTTTTAATGGAAAAGTTCCAAAATGGTTCAAAACCTAATTGGTACCAGTACCAACCTGAATTTATTCTCAGTTGGTACCAAAATTAAAAATATTAAGCATAAAATTAGAAAATCTATAGTTATAAACTAAGTATAAATATAAAGTCTAACACCTAAGAATCAACCATTGTTGTTGCAGTGCCAGCTCCTATACAAAGTTAGTATAGCCAGTGAGGTTTTTACCTATTAATAATAGAAATTTAAATTTGAATTTAAACATGGCGGCTAACTTAAAACGTAAGGCAGTTTCTCTTGGAACAGGTTAATCATTGCTCAACTTTGGCTCCTCCAAAAAACCAGAAGTAATTTATATTGAAAAGGAGGTAGAGCTAAGAGCTCTAGAGTTTGAAGCTGAGGTCTTCAAAATTTAAGTTTAAAACAAGAAGTAGAGTGCTGAGATGGGAGTTTAAACATAAGTTGAATTGGTTGAGGAAGATAAGGAACAGCAACCAATAGAAAAAATTAAAACATTTTAATGTGAAGACTGCTAAAATTTCTTCTCAACTGAGTCAAGCTTGAAGAGACACATCAAAGAAGTACACTCTGGTAGAGCTAAGATCAACTTCAAGCATGATAAAGTAGATGGTAGATATTAATGCACTACCTGCATGAAGTCTTATACTCACTCAGCTAAAGTAAAGAGACATATGCAAAGCATCAACTAAGCGAATTCCTGATTAAAGATGAGGAAACTTAAAAGCTTGTACCTGCTAAAAGAAAAAATAACTCTCTTGATTCACAAATAGAGCAGTAGGAGAGACTTAAGAGATAGAAGCGGTTTGAGTCAATGAACCAACCAGCAAATGGTATATATATTGCATGCTTATAAGAGAGAGCAATGTATATACCTGCATTAAATGCAGTCGACATAAGCAGCTGTATTGAAAACTACTTGAATATTGACGTACCTAACAAGGTAAAACTTATAGTTGTTGATGAATTCGCATACAAGGTATATCCATTCAAGTATCTCATTAAGAACGAGCAATATTAAAATGAGTTTGCAAATAAATACATAGTACTGAGAGAGGCTTAGAAAAGATAATGCAAGAACTTAGCTAAGTCGACGGAGTTATACTTGGTCATGGTTTTATTGCATTGAGACTCAAGAAATTTGAAATGACTCTAAGAGAGTATCTCTACCACAATAGATATCCTGATGATTTGAATGAGATAATCACAGATATGACTAAGGGTGTGAAAGAACTCCATGATCTAGGGTATGTTCATAGAGATTTAAAGCCAGAAAATGTAATGATAAATCTCTGCCCTTTAGAAGTAGTAGTCATAGATTTCAACAGAGCAATAAGACAAGAGATAGTGACTTTAGCTAGGTTTTAGGCACTCCAGGATACTTCCCTATAAGAGAGAAATGGACAAATGGCTCTGTGTAATGGGATGTTTGGGCGGTAGCTGCAATTATCTTAGAGTGCGATATGGAAAGTATGTCATACTTGGAACAAAACATGAGAAATAATCAATAAGTTTGGCTAACATATTAAGCAAGATGAAATATGCAATGAAATTAAGAAGATAGTTAAGATGGTCATCGTAAAAACTCCAGCATATCCAAAATAATCATGAGATGATATACTAGAACAACTACAGACTGCTAAATTCAAGAGGTATCACAAAGATAAGCAGATAAAATTTGTTTAAATTAAATACAATAATACTCATTAAATATTCATTAAATTCATAAAAAACCTGCGTTTTCTCTACTAACCCAATAAGACCCCAACTATACCCTAAAAATCAAAGCACTTATAAACCTCACTAAGGGGTTTTGGGGTTTTGATTACTTTTAAAATGAATAAAATCAGAAAAACGAATGTAATCTAAAGAGAGATTGTAAAATAGAAAAACTGAAAGAGAAATTGTAAGAAATTACTTATAATATTGGCTTATTTACAAATAATTCTCATAGAATATCATATCTATTCTATAAATTATTTGAGAATGATGAAATAAGGCTTTATATTTTGATCCGATAACTTTGATTATAACTCATTTTTCCTTAATATTTGACAAAATTTATAGTTGTAATTTAAGAGTAACCAATATCTGGAGGAGGATGGAATAGATTAAATAGGAGAGATAGCAGTGAATGAACCTGAATTATTTGATGAAATGGCAACAAAGAGAGCAAAATCCTATAAAGATCCAAGTATGGCAAAGCAGCCAAATATGTAATTGTGGAATGCCATTAATCAATTACCAACTAAATAATTGAGTAAAATTCTCAGACCAAAGATCATTGAAAAAGACAAAAGTAAGCATTAATTAGCTATACTGTTTACAGATTCATACTTCAATTTAATATTCATCAACTTCTAATGACAATATTTATCTATAGATGCAGCTGAGATTATTATGCAGAAGATAGATCAAGAAAAGCACATAGAATAATTGCAGAATTAATGGTTTGTACAAAATCGTCAAGAAACAAGACAGAAGTTTATCGATCGTCATGAGAAAAACATACAATTAGAGAAGAAAGCAGGTATCTAGAAGGAATATCAACCGATTGTTAGTGATTAGAACACATTACGAATGAACCAAGGCAGTGGAGTAAGCATACCCAACAGACCAGTTTCTGCGTATAACATCAATCCAACAGCAGTATCTAGTCACAAGAATATACATAAAATATCTAATCTACTGGCTAAGAATTCATAACAATCTGAGGGGTAGGTTACTTTTAGATAGAAGGATAATTAAGTAATGTAAGGCGAGGAACATCAAGAAAATCAAAACATTTACATTTAAGATCTTAATTAATAACACACTAATTAAGATTTACAGATAGATTCAAACCAATAGTAGCTAATACTTTTAATAACTGATGTTTCCTTATGCTATAATGGCTTTGTTTTCATTTATAAATTATTAAGTATAAATATATGTACTAATCTTGAACAATCCATCCTTCACAAACTTTTAAAATTACTTATCGACTCAGCAGTTACAGTAATCAAACAATAAACGCTCCTCAGCCCAATTTAGTTCTTCAAAAAGCAGAGTGGGAGTGGATAACTTAGGCAAGCATTAACAACTACATTAATCTGAATTCAGAATTTCCACTTCTATTCAACCATAATATTAGTTACTGTATTTTTATTATTCATTATATACCAGTATTTTACTGAACAAATAAGATTTTTGAGAAATTGAATAAGCCAAAGCAGGCATTCGAGCCGAATAAACCATTTATGCAATCTGATTTTAGAGGTTTATTTACTGCTGATCACTAAGAAGCACTTGAAAATTGTAATGAATCAATAAATTCAAATATAAATATAATTAAAATTTCTTTATTAAATCAGATATATTTGGAATCGTTTAACATATCTTATTAATATTTAGACTTAAATATTAATAGTTTTGGGGTTTAATATGATCCAGAGAAGCATTCAACTTACCTAACCCAGCAAGTTGGATCATCTAAGAAGCCTTCAAACACTCATTATTTCGATTATTTTACTTATATAATTATATCTAATTCCAAATTTCATAATATAAACTGTTAGGGAATTGTTTCC
>ARYC01018026.1:0-15528 GCA_000711775.1 Oxytricha trifallax
TGCAAGAACTTAGCTAAGCTCGACGGAGTTATACTTGGTCATCGTTTTATTGCTTTGAGACTCAAGAAGTTTGAAATGACTCTAAGAGAGTATCTCTACCATAATAGATATCCTGATGAATTGAATGAGATACTCACAGATATGACTAAGGGTGTGAAAGAGCTCCATGATCTAGGGTGTGTTCATAGAGATTTGAAGCCAGAAAATGTAATGCTAAATCTCTGCCCTTTAGAAGTAGTAGTCATAGATTTCAACAGAGCAATAAGACAAGAGATAGTGACTTTAGCTAAGGTTTTAGGCACTCCAGGATACTTCCCTATAAGAGAGAAATGGACAAATGGCTCTGTATAATGCGATGTTTGGGCGGTAGCTGCAATTATCTTAGAGTGCGATATGGAAAGTATGTCATACTTTGGAACAAAACATGAGAAATAATCAATAAGTTTGGCTGCTAAACATATTAAGCAAGATGAATTATGCAATGAAATTAAGAAGATAGTTGAGATGGTCATCGTTATAGCTCCAGCATATCCACGATAATCATTGGATGATATACTAGAACAACTACAGACTGCTAAATTCAAGAGGTATCACAAAGATAAGCAAATAAAATTTGTTTGAATCAAGTACAGTAATACTCATTGAATATTAATTAAATTCATAAAAAACCTGCGTTTTCTCTACTAACCCAATAAGACCCCAACTATACCCTACAAATCAAAGCACTTATAAACCTCATTAAGGGGTTTTGGGGTTTTGATTACTTTTAACATGAATAAAATCGAGAAAAACGAATGTAATCTAAAGAGAGATTGTAAAATAGAAAAACTGAAAGAGAAATTGTAAGAAATTACTTATAATATTGGCTTATTTACAAATAATTCTCATAGAATATCATATCTATTCTATAAATTATTTGAGAATGATGAAATAAGGCTTTATATTTTGATCCGATAACTTTGATTATAACTCATTTTTCCTTAATATTTGACAAAATTTATAGTTGTAATTTAAGAGTAACCAATATCTGGAGGAGGATGGAATAGATTAAATAGGAGAGATAGCAGTGAATGAACCTGAATTATTTGATGAAATGGCAACAAAGAGAGCAAAATCCTATAAAGATCCAAGTATGGCAAAGCAGCCAAATATGTAATTGTGGAATGCCATTAATCAATTACCAACTAAATAATTGAGTAAAATTCTCAGACCAAAGATCATTGAAAAAGACAAAAGTAAGCATTAATTAGCTATACTGTTTACAGATTCATACTTCAATTTAATATTCATCAACTTCTAATGACAATATTTATCTATAGATGCAGCTGAGATTATTATGCAGAAGATAGATCAAGAAAAGCACATAGAATAATTGCAGAATTAATGGTTTGTACAAAATCGTCAAGAAACAAGACAGAAGTTTATCGATCGTCATGAGAAAAACATACAATTAGAGAAGAAAGCAGGTATCTAGAAGGAATATCAACCGATTGTTAGTGATTAGAACACATTACGAATGAACCAAGGCAGTGGAGTAAGCATACCCAACAGACCAGTTTCTGCGTATAACATCAATCCAACAGCAGTATCTAGTCACAAGAATATACATAAAATATCTAATCTACTGGCTAAGAATTCATAACAATCTGAGGGGTAGGTTACTTTTAGATAGAAGGATAATTAAGTAATGTAAGGCGAGGAACATCAAGAAAATCAAAACATTTACATTTAAGATCTTAATTAATAACACACTAATTAAGATTTACAGATAGATTCAAACCAATAGTAGCTAATACTTTTAATAACTGATGTTTCCTTATGCTATAATGGCTTTGTTTTCATTTATAAATTATTAAGTATAAATATATGTACTAATCTTGAACAATCCATCCTTCACAAACTTTTAAAATTACTTATCGACTCAGCAGTTACAGTAATCAAACAATAAACGCTCCTCAGCCCAATTTAGTTCTTCAAAAAGCAGAGTGGGAGTGGATAACTTAGGCAAGCATTAACAACTACATTAATCTGAATTCAGAATTTCCACTTCTATTCAACCATAATATTAGTTACTGTATTTTTATTATTCATTATATACCAGTATTTTACTGAACAAATAAGATTTTTGAGAAATTGAATAAGCCAAAGCAGGCATTCGAGCCGAATAAACCATTTATGCAATCTGATTTTAGAGGTTTATTTACTGCTGATCACTAAGAAGCACTTGAAAATTGTAATGAATCAATAAATTCAAATATAAATATAATTAAAATTTCTTTATTAAATCAGATATATTTGGAATCGTTTAACATATCTTATTAATATTTAGACTTAAATATTAATAGTTTTGGGGTTTAATATGATCCAGAGAAGCATTCAACTTACCTAACCCAGCAAGTTGGATCATCTAAGAAGCCTTCAAACACTCATTATTTCGATTATTTTACTTATATAATTATATCTAATTCCAAATTTCATAATATAAACTGTTAGGGAATTGTTTCCTATTCCAGGCCAATAATAACAAATTCAAGGCAAGAAATCAAACCTATTAATGTCCAGTAACTCTGGAGTGGTTTCAATAAGTAAATCCTTCATAAATAGTTCAGCAGTTATTCAGTAAAACAACAGATCTAGGTAGCAATTTTCAACAACAAGGCAGACTCCAGCTCCTTTCATTGATCATAGCAATGATTACCAACTATCTCAGTAATAGCTCTAATAATCTCACAATCACTTAGACACTTCATCTACTGGGCCTAAAGTATAGTCCAAAACACCGTTTTCAGCGCATACAACTCAAGGAGCTGGTTAATTGCATTAAAATCTTATGAATATAAATAATATGAACTCACAATCTGCTATGAGCATTAACAATATTGCAATTGTAGACACAGGCAGAGCAGGTGTGCAAACACCATTTACTGAAATTAATGGAGGGATTGGTGTTCATGGTAAAACTATGAGAAACTGTCAAACAGCAGGTCACAATAGCAGGTTAGTAAAGAGACCATATACTGCCTATAAAGCCACAATGAGCTAAAGAACTGGTGCTGGTATTGGTTCTTAAACCCCTTATGATGCTTATTCAATAGTAATATTACTAAGTATTTATTTTAAAACAACAGTTAATTTAATACAATTTAAGATTAAGACCAAGTATTGAACTAGTCTTTCAACTCATAGTCTTAAAACAGAAACATCTCAACTTCCAGACATAAACAAAGACTCTAATAAGATATTCTACAGGCTTAATAATAACAAGAAAACGAGAAAGATGAGTGCATGTCTCAGATGGATTGGTTTGAAAAAATCAATCATTTGGATGTAAAGAGAAATAATAGATACCCACAGATTGCCTATGAAGAAGCGCTCAATTACAATGAGAGATTTGCTGAACATCTCAGGAATAAGAAATAAAGCAATACGCTTTATTATTATTATATATAAATAGATAATTTCTGGTTAAAATATTTATTGTAATTTGTTTTAAAGCCCAGGAAAGTCAGATTTAATTGAAGTTGGATAAGACAGCGACAATTCTAGATTTATGAATGACAAATCAAGTAAAAACTTACTAAATTAATCATATTTTAATTACATTAAAATTATTAAACTTGGTGATGAACAAATCTTAAAATTCAATCAGACAAGTAGCTACTCCATCTGGCTTAAGCAGTGACAAATATTGATCATAGTATTATAGATTTAGAAGAATATCGACTAAAATCACACAAAGTTTTGATTTTGAAAACTTAAAATTATTATTAAATTATATTCCTAAAAGTTTTATTCATTCCTCTCACTTTGAAATAAATATTATAATAGATTATTTATTGATTTAATAATTATATTATTTTAATAACTTCTTCTTCTTTTTGCCTCCTTTCTTTGCCTTTTTCTTCTTTTGATTAGCAAGTCTCCTGGGCACTCTTAGCAAATTATCCTTGGGGTCTACAACCTAGTAGAGATACCTACGTATTAATAGTTCAGGTTTTATTTGACGTAAGAGCTCCAATACTTATGGGGTAATTGCTGGGATGTTATTTAAGTCTAATAATAATATAGATATTTATCTAGATAGTAAATTTAGGAGGATAAACAAATTAATGAAATTTTTCTTAATTAAAACTAGAGTTAATCATTGAAGTTTTGGCTTATGAGTGATTGAATATGATCTGTACATATAAAGAGTGCCCCCTAAGAAGCTTGTTCCTAATCCAATAGCCACTATCAAGGACTTGTGTGAATCTGTGAACAATAAAAATCCTAAGTAAACTCAAATGGTTTAATAGACTAACTATAAAATAATCATATTGTCTTATAATACTTTCAGTTTAGGTCAAGCTGTAGATAATGTATTAAAAATGAATAATAATCTTACACAACATCCTTCAAAATACCTGCTACATTAACAGTGAGAGGCTCACAAACTAAATAAGCAAGACAAGCAAATAAAGTCAAGAATATTCCCAGTAAACCGGACAATAGCAATAGAGAGTAGAAATTTATAAGTTCATCACCCTGCAGTCATTAATAATATTGGAGTTTATTATAAAATTAATTGAATTTTATAAATATATGAGTGTGTATAATGGCTCAATCATATACCAGAACTCACCAGTATACAGTGAAAATCCAAGTAAGAGAGGTATTGTCAGTACACAGAAGTAAAATCCCATATCTAACTTCCCCATTAAAATTGAATATTAAAACTTACCAAACGGTGTTAAGTTTTGTTTCTTTTTGACTAAATTCATAAACTATGTTTGGAATGATTAAGTTATGTTGTTCATCCATACTAAGAAGTATCCAAACCATTGAGCATCAAGAGTTTCCCACTATAATAATCTTGTTTATAACTACAAAAATTTACACCAGCAACAATGGAGCCAGTAACTAGCAAAAATACAGGGAACCAAAGCGAATTGTGTGGAGTGGTTCCTTATAACAAATATCCAGCTACAATATTGATAAAATACATTCGAATCGGGGAATTGTGAAAATAAAAATACAAACTTAATTATATATATTATTACTACCCATTTACTACTTGATTAGTCTTATAATGCGAAAATTGGTCGAATTGCAACTTTTTATTACCAACTGCTCATTTTTATTAGCATTTAGGGTCAAAATCGATATGCATCATCATAATTCTCTCTAAAATGACCAAAGTGGAGATTTGTTGCGAGTATGGCCAATTTTTGTCTTTGTGGTCTAAATTGATATGTTATTATTCATGCTTGACTTATTCGACCAGAGGAGTCAAAAAATTGGCAAATCCATTAATACAGCCAAAGTTTTCATTTTAGTGGTCAATAATCGAGATTTGCAGTAAAATGACCATTTTAGGATAGGTTGGTCAAATTCTCTCAAAACAAAGGTCTTTAGTCTTAATTTCACATTATTAGTCACTTTTCGCAAAAGTATAGTGACCAAAACCCCATTTTGAGCAGAGTGGTCAAAAATATTGAAAATCGTTGACATTTGTCAATTTTGTAAAAAATTAGGATGTCTTAGAGTTCTAGATTGCAGCAGAGCCTATAAAAGGATGCTGGTCAAAAAGATTGAGCAGAAGTTAGAAATTTGCAAGATTATAGTTGAATTCTTAAAAAACTAGTTAGTTTGATCCTCGTTGAATCTCCTCCTTCGCAAAATTATACAATTCTTAGGAAAATTATATTTAAACCTAGTTTCTTCTAACTATAGCCAAAGTTGCTCAACTCCTCTCTTGTTCACTCTGAGCTGATACGCAATTACAATACAGAGTGCATTCGTCCAGAATTTGATGACACTCGTCAAAAATTCATAATTGTTTGAGCAGGCTTATGAATATTGCGATTTTGGAGGGTCTCAATGAATTTATGGATTAATTTTAAGTTCAGTATAAGTAACAGCAGTAATAGCAGCAGCAATAGTAGTTACAGTAGTATTGACGATGCAAAAATTATAAGTGCTTATAGAATTTTCATTGTAAGGTGCAATTAGTAGTTTTTAGAAGAATCTCATACAAAGCCATATCTCAGAGTATGAATCCACTTCTTGATGCTGAATGCCCAGAGTCCTCGAACATCATCATCGCTCATATTTTTAATTATCTCTTGGATGCGCTTGACCAGCTGCACTCTAAAAGTTTGTTAGGAGAGTATACTTACTTGCTAATGATGTTCTGCTGCTTGAGGTTCTTCTTGATGTAGGCAAACAACTATTCGATTGGGTTGAGCCAGGGCGAGTATTCTGCGTGGAAAAGAACATTGACTTTGAAGCGACGAGCAGCCGCAAGCATCTCAGAATACTTATGAATTATCGCATTATCCATCAAAAGCACCACCTTCTTATTGCATAAATCTTTGTCAGTTCTTATACTTCTCAGCGTCTGATAGATAAAGTTTTCGAATAGTACTGAATCGAATCCTCCTTCAATTATTTGAGTCGATACCACTCTATCAACCGCAATTGCAGCTATCAGACTCATAGAGTATTGCTATCTCTTAACTACTTATTTTTCAATCGACAACTGCCTAGCTTTCAAACCATAATCACCTAAATTGGCAAGCATTTCCTTTTGATATTGTGAGATTGGTTTATAGTTTAAATTAAGCTGGCTTGATCTGACAACAATGCTATGGGTTTGATACCATCCTTTGATTCTTCAAGTTGGCTCTGATTTGGTTATAGGTCATCTATAAGAGAGGTTGAATATATTTTCAAACGATAGCAGAGTTGTCATGATAATAGTCTGATGGAAGTATGCATAATGATTTGGAGTCTAAAGTTAGATATGTTGATTTTGTGGATTCTGGAACCATGCAACCTTGAGATATCTTCAAGGTGTCTTCATCTGGAACCATACAACCTAAGTGCTGAATCCTGTAATGTAAGAGCAGATCCATACAACTTGTATTCATACAACCTGGATCCATACATCCTGGAATCATACAACATGGATCTATACAACCTTAGCGCGGATCCGTGCAACTCTTGATTGGAACCATGCAACCCAAGAGATATCTTCAGGGTATCTTCATCTAGCATGGTAGTTTAAATCATCGAATCATTTTCAGATATTACTTTTCGAATTGCATCTCTCTCGCTCTTAATGCTATCAAAGATAAGTAATCGCTCCGACTCAGTTCAATAGAATAGTTTATCAAAGTCAAGTATAGAACCAACATATAATAGACTATCAACATGCACCAACCATCAACTTGCAAATTCAACTTCTTGTACTTACTCTCATCTATATTCGAGCTGCTTAATACTGAGAGCGATAGCTTTCTAGGAGTTAGCTGAATCACTTCTCTCTATCTCGAACTTAACAAAGACCTGCTTGATTTCTTCAAAGTCGATTGCAACTTTAGTTTTGATACTCGGTCGATCAATGGCGTGAGCCCTGAATGAATTCGTTTAATCTGTTCATCATCCGAAGTGACTTTCTTGACAGTGCTCTGCAACTTCATATTTCTGAACTTCTTCAGAGTACTCGATTAGTTTTGGGCACTGTCTTCCACTTCAGGAATAGGAGATAAATTTTTATTCAACGTCTGCTTGCTTACAAACTCTAACGAGGAGGAGTATGCAAAAGAACTGACTTCTAAAAATAATCCAATAAAAAATATGATCAAATCGCTTACTTTAGAACTGATAGATGATTTTTCAGATTTCAACAAAATCGATTGTTTAGCCAACTTATTTAAACTACTGGTGCTAGAATGTAGTCTTGAGATTGACTTTGCCTTAAGTGGTCTTGATAAATGCTGGATACTTGCTTATGAATCGTTGTTATCATCTTGCACTGAAATACTTTAAGAGCTAATTTCAGCTAGTGGAAGGCTAGATTTTATATATGAGATTGCATTTAACTCTTTCGATGATCCTGAAGAATACGATTCATTCAATTTCTTTCCAAGCAGCATTCTCCATACTGCAACTCTTATCGCACGCGATGATTCTCCTATACCTCTTGGTTGCAATCATTTTACTATCGTTAGTCTTCCTCTTACCAAAGATACTCTTCTAATTTAGTGCCCACTGCTTAAGGGGTAAGTAGTCTGATCTGAAGTTGCTTTCATCAACTGATATTATTACTGCATCCTCTCTTAAGAACTATGATAATAGTCGACTCACCCATAAGCGCTTGCTATTATAAGAAGGATCTCTATATTTAACATTCGCCGCCTCTGTCTTACCAAACTTCAAATAAAACTACTCTTTGAGAATTTTATGAATCGTTGAGATGCAAGGCACTTTGAATGCATACTTTAATGGCAAGCTCGTTTTCATTTCTTGCAATCGAT
Organism: Oxytricha trifallax; assembly: GCA_000711775.1. NCBI lineage: Eukaryota > Ciliophora > Spirotrichea > Sporadotrichida > Oxytrichidae > Oxytricha > Oxytricha trifallax. Next base: position 8,301 of record ARYC01018026.1, read on the forward strand.
TGTGAATATTTCTTCCAGTGCAATGATAAATCCCAACTTCTTCGATGCATTCGCCAACAGCAGCAACCAGCTGCTCATTATCTCTCTCCCTCCTCTTGCCAGATTTTTTGGTTCTTAGGATGCAATACTTTGGTTTTCAACTCATGCTTAAACTTCTCAACAGTTCTTGATACAAACTCTGCTGTCACTCGCAACTTCTTAAAAATTTACTTTGGCTTCAACTAATCTTCCATATACATTCTTACTATCTCAAGTCGCTTATGTGCAAGCTTTGCTTCTCGAGGCTTTAAATAGGGATTGCTTTCTTAAAGATGATTAGAGTTTAGCTGCTTTGAATTTTAAATCAGAGATAGAAATCCAGTTTGAATCAATTGCGTTGATTGCTTATCTTTAGTAGATCCAGATATCTAAATATAATTTGGATTAGAGTGATTCTTAAATTTTAGATTATTCTACTTACCAACTTTGATTTGCGAAAATTATTTAAGAACTGCTCAAGGTATTAGCAGAGTGAATCGTCGTTGAGCAAGCTCTTAAATCTATAACATCTTTCAAATATGCATCGATTCCTTCTAATGGCATCTATATAATCAAACCTCCTTACAAGGAACCCACTTGAGGAGGAACCTCACCAGAGTTGAGCAGAATTCCAGTATTGTATGAATATTTTGCAGGAGCAACCACTTGCACGAAATTCTTTCCTAAAACCACAGGACCCCACTTCGTAATTTGCTTATCTTAAACCTTGATTCAACTTTGCTTAATGTTTTGAAATAAATACTGGCTTAGATGATCGTCGCTGACGATCGAGTGTTGCGATAGCTCTTGCAAAGATGGCGATAGTTATTCAGATTGCTTGCTTGATTTTTTGGATCTCTGAGCTGCGTTCATTTTTATTTTAATTTTAATAAAACTAAATCACAATATCTATGAGTATTCTTTAAAATAATAATATATTTTATTAAAATGAATTATCTTCACTCTAATGCTAAGGAGCCTGCTGATGTTTCTTATTATAAGATTTACTTTCCTATGGTATTTAGTTTTGAATCGACATCGGTTACTCAAATCAAAAAATGCATGGTAGAGGTGCAAGCTCTTTTTCAATTCTTTTAAATACCCTGCTCACTATTCATAAAAGTGGTCAACACAAAGCTAAGATGTTTGAAGGATCTAGTAGGTGGCCGGATTTTTGTTTTTGAGGTGGTGCGATGATCTAGTGGAGGGCATCAATTGGAGTGTATGGAGAATAAGAGAGCAGTCTTAACGAAGCGCTTTTAGCAATTCAAAAGACTCTCCGTCATAAGTGATGAAGGTGATGCAGTATTCATTTGTAGAAAGGCGCTGTGACACTTGGCTTTGGGTATGCTGCGGGAGAAGACCCCAACGTATAAGAGGGATGGTCAACCTATTGCGTAAGAAGCTGCAAATCGGGTAAAAAGCTTCAGGAGAATTATAAGGGGAAAATTTCTAAAAACGATTATGAAATATTGGGAACTCGATACTCAGATTATGATGAATTTAGGAAAATGGTAGTTCCTCAATGCTAAATCAACAAGAAGTTGCACTATGTCAACAATGCTATCTTTTAAGGCAAGAAAAACATCATTAATGTGTACAAACGAAAGGAAAAAGATAATGAGGAATCTTCCATGATGAAATTCGATCAAACTTTGAAAAGCTTGCTCAAGGTCACAGAAATTGAATTGAAAACAGTGTATGCTTAATTCTAAACTATTTATGATGCTCACATTAAGAACAGAGAAGCTTATGAGCAAAGAGTTTTTGCAAAGTTGCAAATAGATCCTTCAGTTAAGAATAAGTAAAAATCAAAGAAAAAATCTAATGCCAAGAAAAATCAAAATGTCACTACTCCTCATACAAACATACCACCACTTCCAAACACACCACCACTCAATTCTATCAATGAAATTCAAGAAGAAGAAAAGGGTGATGCTTCCAACAACTAAGAAGTTTATGAGCAGCAAAATCATGTGCAATTGTACTATAGTTAAATGCACGATTAGACATGCCATTAAGCAAATTTTAAATTTTTCACACAGCAGCGTTTGAATGACATCCACAATCAGTTTATCGCTGCATTGAGCTAAAGCAAATTCCAATCTTAATAGACATCGTCAAGGTTTATTAGGGATCATGAGCAAGTTAAGTAAAAGGTTGTTGAAGCAATACAACAAGAAAATTGTTGAAAGTGCTTGCACACCTCTGACTTACTAAGAACAGTAGGATCAAATTGAAAAAATGATGAAGGACCTTTCAAAGGATTAATAGAGCATCACTGGTTCTTATGATTATTTCAGAGTTTTTACAAAAAAAGATCCAGTTCAACAAGCAAATTTAGTTAAATTTCAGGAGATCAGTTAAGACGCGGCTGAAAATTATATAACATTGATGAAGCACCAATTGAAATTAGATTAAATTGAAGTCAACAAGGCCAGCTAAGGAAATGTTGCTGGAATAAATAATTTCCTTGATTATAAGGAGAAACAAAAAGTGAAACAAAAAGCAAAGAGAAAGCAACAGGATGAAGCCAAGAGATAAAGCCAGCAAGTAAATTTGATGAACTAGAACCCTAAGGATTTGAGGGTTCCTGATAATACTTTTCAAGTTTAAAAAGATAAAACTGTGACGTTCTAGTTTCTCGATAGACGTTCTAACATAGAAATGAGTGATGGCAGTGTGCTTTCCAGATCATCTGCTCTTGAAAATTATCCTGATGACCATGCATACCTAAGGTTCGAGTATGTCAAGGTCGCTCAAAAAACTATGAGAGAGTCATAACTTTACATCCTATCGAGCATGAAAACATTTGCCCTCGATTGTTATGACTATATCACTCAATAATTGGAACCTTAAGCACAGATTAAATTTTCTGGATCACCTTTCTTTGAGGAGACAAGCTACAGGCTAATGTACACTCCACACTACTTTTAAGAATAATAATTCAGCTACAAGATGCATGCATTTCAGATGCGCAGCAAGGCTATAATTTTCAATTTGAACAGTACTTTCAAAACATCTCTTATAATGGACCCAAGCAACTATTGTTATCTATCAGAAATTATGGGCTTGCTTGCAATTATCAATGATGCCCCTATGTTTCCCAACTCCACAGCTTTTGCAATGATGCTCTGTGGTTTGTTGTAAATGCATCCTCACTACTTTTTAAATGATTACTTTCTCAACCCACTAAGATTCCCTCTCATTGATGTTCTGAATTGGTGTGCGTTTGACAATAAGTCCAGGAGCTATAAAGTATCTCGCATTCAGTAACTTGATATATTTGAGAGAGATCTCACCAGAGTAGAAAGTCTTTGCATGTTTCTTAAAAGCAATAAAGCATATTTTGAAGAGTTATTTAAGAAAAAAGGCACTATATTCGTCGAACTGCTTTTTAAAAACTGCGACAATAAAATTCCTCAAAGTCACTTTGTAGTTATTAGATGCGATAAGTTTGGTCAACTCTAATATATGAGCAATAGATACAACAAACTAACGAAACTTCCTGTTGAAATAAAGGACTTTGATGGTAAAAATACATGGATCAATAATCTCATTCTCGAACTGACTAAAGACTCTGGAATACGCGCAGGAAGTAAAATTGTATTTTGTATCAATATTTACTAATGCATAAGAGACTTAAGCCATAGCTATCAATTCTAGGAGGATAAGCAGACACTCGCATTCTGGCAAGAGAATTCTTTTAGAGATTTTTCAGTTGGTAAGTTTTGTTATTTATTAATTACTATAGGTATTCCTGCAAAGAGTTGCCGTTTGCAATTGCTGACTTGAAACGCTCAATAGATTACTTAAAGACTCAGACCTGCTGTCTCACTTATGAAAATGCTAGCGACATCGATTATAGTGATGAAGACAATGAAGCAACTGAGTTCATCAATCAAAGCCCTGAAGATATTCTCTCAATCAGCAATATTTAAGAGAGTTGACAACTTTTTCAAACATAATGAAAGACCCTTCTCATTGTGATTGTGCAAGTAAGTATACTGTTTTAACTAACTAATTACCTTAGGTTTTCATTGCAATAAATTAGCTGGTATTATCGATCCAAGAAGCTAACTATACGATCCCTATCAAGTTATCGACTTAAGTTTATAACTAGCTGATACCATCTCTCTCTTTACCAAGCAATCTCGCTAACTTTAAAATGGATTACAATAAAAACTATTCAACTTCGGCAAGGATTTTTATGCGATGCTGAAAGCACAATTGGATAGTTCCATGATACAGTAGAATGCCAATTTGTATTATTGGCATAGTGAAAGGTAAGATTTGTTATTATTTAAAGCATGTTATATTTTAGGCTTGGAGAGATTTTAACTGATAGGAGGTAATTCAATATCGAGCAACTAAACGTTCAACTTCCTTCAGACTTAAGAGCCGCGATTGAGACCACGAAATTTATGGCATCAACTTAAAAAGCTAAGCAGCCTTTGCCACCTATATAAACCAAAATTTGCATTCTCACACGCTACCAAGAGGATTTCTGTGATGTGGTTTAGAATCAAATTCTCTTACCAATCGAGTTGCCTACCACAAAAAATATCTCTAAAGAAGAGTCTACTTTTCATATAAATCCATGATATGCAAGCTTAGCAAATTGTTTCCTTATTGGTTACAAATAAAATACGATTCAGCAAACTTTAGAGTAAGTTATTTCTCTCTAAAATTTATTTAGATCTTAAACTCGTGAAGTTGGGGCTCGTGAGAGCATCCTTGGCAAGAGACTTAATAATCCTAGCGATTAATACTCTCAGAACAGGTCCAGTCAAAGTTAGTTAAGCCAAATCAAGCACGATTCTTCTGCTTTATAGCAATATCAAAGATACTATGGGTCTCAAAACAATTAGTTTGGACTATGTAATTAGTCGCAGCAAAACAGCTTTGTTATGCAGTAAAACTACTCTTAATAGTAAACCCCATATCAACAATTCCCACAAACACCCCATAATAGAAACTCAAACATCTAGATCCAGCTGAACAATTATCAGGATTAGATTAATAATAACGCAACGAATTGCTCGTCCAAGAATATAACTCGTTAGACAACAGCTAAGGAGGAAACTAAGAAAATAATATGAGTCATTCTATCGGTAGCTCCTCTAGCTCATAAATCACCAGTGTGAAAAGTGATTAGAAATAAGGTTCCTTACAAGGCTAAACTTCCAGAAAAAGGTTGAAGAGGAATAGCATCAGGAGATCTAGTTCTAATGAAGATTCTAAGCATTAGGATTAAGTAAACTAATAGTTAAACATAGATGAAGCTGACTCTAACCACAGAAAAACCTAAACTGAATCGAGTCATTCAAACAAAAGTCAGAAGATAGAATAAGATGAAGAATATATCTTAAGACACTCTTAAGATGAGTAAAACTCCTAGCCAAATAATGCTAATGTTCTAGGATTGACCGACACAGACGCTCATCAAAGTGCATTCTTCGCTTATCCTGAAAATCCTTCTATTCCAAACAAATTTCAACAATTAGTAGGCGATTTGATGCAACCAACTTAATAAGCCGATTAGGAGACAGAAAGCTTAGTTTAATTACGAGATTGATTCCAGTCCCCAACTTGAATAGATAAAGCTAGAATAGCTAATAATAACTACCAAAAACCCCATATTTGACCAATCCTTGCTTTTCTAAAGTCACTTCTCCAAATCCTTACGATTCAAATTTCATTGGTTCTAACAATTAAGGTGCCCAGTTTCTGATTTAATCCCATGATCAGGGTTATGAAAATTGCAGCAATAATCTTATTTAATAACCTCTCAATCTACCATCGCATTCTCAATAGATGTTTAACAATTAATAAGCTAGCAGCAATTAAATAATCTCAGGCTTAATAATATATATGGAGATGGCTCAATGCGTTCAAGCGCTCATCTAAATTATTAGTAGAATGTATTCCTTTAACCCAAAACCCTTGATGATCGGCAGAGGATACAAATTAAGAATCAAGTATAATCACCATAACATAGATAAGGGACTACTTCAATGTTTTCTCCAATATCAAATTTTTCATAAAAGAAAAGTACACCATAACAGCTTCAATAAAAATTATTACTTCTCAAATCTGAGCAAAGCGTTGGAAACTAAGAAAATTAAATCCTAAGTAAATCAGGTTTTGCAGATAAAGTAATTATACAATAGTCACCCCAACATGAGAATACAAATGGAAATGATGAAGATGATCAGAACTAGATGGAGATTTCGCCTTCTAGGCCACCAACATCATCTCCTCGATTTGCAAGCAATCAGAATTTAACTTAAGAACTTTATGAAAACTCTTCGCATAATAAAACTAACAGGCTTAAAATTAAGGTCAATTGTAGCAGTAGGAGCAACAAAACTTGATTGAAGTGCAGTAACAATTTGAAATAGATTAGTAGCTTGAAAATGATCAGACACGTGCTGAGGAACAGAAAAGAATAGCAGAGGAGTAGAGAATTGCTGAACAGAAGCAAATGGTAGAGTTGAAGGAACTTGCAAAGAAGGAGTTAGCCGAAAAACAAAGAATTGCAGAAGAGAAGAGAATTCAATAGGAGAAAGAACTTGAAGAGTAGCAAATTGCTGAAGAGAGGAAGATTGCTGACGAGTAGAGAATTGCACACGAGAAAGAACTTGAAGAGTAGAAAGTTGCTGAAGAGAAGAGAATCGCTGTAGAGAAAGAACTTGCAGAGAAGCAAATTGTTGAAGAGAGGAAGATTGCTGAAAGAGAAGCAAATTGCAGAAGAGATGAGGATTGCTGAAGAGAAGAGAGTTGCTGACGAGGAGAGAATTGCAGAAGAGATGAGGATTGCTGAAGAGGAGAAACTGGCCAAGGAAAGGCTTCTTGCAGAAGAACAGCAGCGACTTGCTTCAGATTAACTGGTGTAGTAACAAAAGTTGCAAGAGCAATAACAGTAACTCCAACAGTAAGAGCAACAATAAATCATTCAGCAATCATAATAGATTGAAATGCCATAAACAAAGTTGACAGTTTCAAATCCTCAACTTCAGAATGATTCTCAGATTGCTAATCAAGATTCTCAATTGAAGTAGCACTTACCTCAAAGTTAGCAAGATCAAATCAAGCAAGATAGCAACTAGTTGAAGGATCAAGTTGCAGATTCAGATTCATTGAAAGAGGAGCAGAGTAAAGGAGATGAAAGTAGTGATAGATTAGATTCAAAAGTCTTAGCCTGGAA